>JBBDGP010004236.1:0-50000 GCA_037952835.1 Lithobates septentrionalis | reverse complement strand
TCAGTCATCAGAACAATAAAGTCTGGATCAATGCCTGTCTCAGTGAGCCAGTGAGAAACTGAGATGGCCGCTCCCCACCGCTCAGCGCGGGTTTGGGGGCCAGAGAGGAGAGCTGCTGCTCAACTCGGGGAGGTGAGAGAACCGAGCTATCGGCGGTGTTCGATGACTCGGTTCTCAGTGCAGAGGCGGCAGGGATACTGCATCCACCTAGATAAGCAATGGGTAAATAAAATGTATAAAAAAAAAAAAAAAAAAAAAAAAAAAAAAGTAAACACCAATCAGGATAATACATCAGATGGGGCATGTCCGGAGACATCATCACGCAGTACAGAGCTTCCGAGTACCACTTGTCTTATGCTAAAGTGCCATTATGACAGACCACTTGTCCCGGAGATTTGGTTTCTTTTATGCTGACTGAACGTTTGTACATGTGAGCGTTTACTGCTTACTATAATCAATGTACTTTTACAGAGAGCACTATGTAGTGTTTGTTCTTTAAGCTATATCTTTATCATGTGGATGTAAGCACTGCAGAGATTGTGGAATTGGGTTGTTATAAGAGGTCAAATAAGGCATATGTATAAGTGCAGGGGCATATCAGATGAGGTGAGAGTCCACCTATTAAAAGCACAGGCTGTTGGGGAGCTATGCATTCTTCCATACTATGTGTCACACACACACTCCATTAGTGTGCACTGAACATTTATCAATGAGTTAAGTCATTGTGGTGACACCAATAGCTTATTGCTGGATGCATTTTTCACCAGATATTGAAATTGTAACTGGTTTATTCTTTTGGTAGACATTAAAATAAATAAATCGCAAAGTCACATATTTATATGCTCATGCCACATGAGTTGGAGATACAGGGGATATTGAGTGGTTTAAATGTATATTTTGTTTGATATTAAAAGCCCTGCACTAGGCTTCTGATTTTACAAGGGTTCTATGCTTGCATTACAGTGAATAAAGTCCAGAATCTTGTAGGACTGCCCTGGCATGTTGGAATCAGCCCCTTCAATCATATTAGTGGAGCACAGTCCATTTACATGGAATTGCATCAAGGAGGTATAATACACGGTCATTTTTTTTAACCTTCATTTTTTCATCAGTGTAGTGCTGGCACAGATGTATACAGTATTTATATGGTCCTAGACCTGATATGCATACATATTATATAGTGCCCATTAGGACTTATGGCATTTTTTTGTGCTTTATCAGATGTGTATCATGCACATGTAGGTCACATTAGGTCTGCCTTTTACAGCTCTACTGGTAGGGGCTGTTAGGGTGGACTGGGTATATCAGGTGTTTTTTTTGTGTTTGTTTTTTGTGGGAGGGCTAGGATACGGGGTGCTGCATATATTGTTTTACTTTTTGATACAGGATATTTAAATAAATTTTACACATTTCTCTTCAACTTTGTTCAAAAAGAAAAGCCTGACTCCGCGCTGCAAAACTGTACCCACTCCCAGCATTGCCCCAGTTTTCAGCAAGCAATAGCAAAGGGATACAAGAAGGGAGGGACCTGTGTCCTGTGATGTACACCAAGAAAAGGGATTTTAGAAGCAAGTCAACAATCCCATTTTTGTAGTTGTACATCCCATCAGAGGAGGACACCAAAAGAGAGGCTGTTGCTGCTGACCAAGCACTTCCCCCGGGCAAAATATTATTATATTGGGCGAGGGGGGGTTTGTTATGTGCACTTAAGCTCCCCGCACATTCTTAGCTTCCCTGCTCTCTCTGGATCCAATGTGTGGGGGTCCCCTCTGATCACCCCCTGCAATCCTCCTAGCTTGGGGTCTTTTACTTGGGGGTCTCTTTACTGGAGAAGATTGGGCAAGAGGGTATGTGTGGTGGTCCCTCTATGATCACCTTTCTGCACTCCCTCTAGCTGGCGTCTCCTTCTCCTGGAGAAGGATGGGCAGAGGGGGTCCCCTCTGCAGTCCTTTAGCTGCAGGGGTAGGTGGCTCCTGTATTCCTGGATGGGGGTCTCCCTAAGTTTGTCTGTATTCTTGAATGTATGGGAGAGGCTCTTTTTAAAATCTCCCTCCTGGATAGAGCTAAGAGATGATAGAGATAAAGTTACACATACAGTTTGTCTGGAGTCTTATATAAAAAAAAGTCAGTGTGTCGGGGGGAGGGGGGGGGGCGTGTCTTGTAGGCCTAAAGCTGTGTAAGGGTCCCCAAAATGTCTGATGGCTGCCCTGGTCACAAGACATGAGTTAAAGTGAACTTTACTCCTTTAGGGCACTTTCACACTGGGATGTCGGCAGTAAAGTGCCGCTATTTTTAGTGGTGCTTTTCAGCCGTTAGCAGGGAGCTTTTAACCACTTCCCGAACGGCGCACGCCGATTTACGTCGGCAGAATGGCATGGCTGGGCGAATTGACTTACAGGTACGTCCATTTGAACTCCCCGCCGTGCCATTGCGTGCGGCGGTGGCGCGCGCCGGCCAGGAGCTCCGCGAGTCGGGTTGCGGGTCCTGCGGACTTGATCGCCGCGGGGATTCCCGCGATCGCCTCACGGAGAGGACAGACGGGGAGATGCTGATGTAAACAGCATCTCCGCATTCTGCCTAGTGACAAGTGTCACTGATCACAGCTCCCTGTCATCGGGAGCAGTGATGAGCGTAGTGACACACAGCCCATCCCCCCTACAGTTAGAATCACTCCCCTAGGACACACTTAAACCCTCCCCGCCCCCTAGTGGTAACCCCTTCACTGCCAGTGTTATTTACACAGTAATCAGTGCATTTTTAATCGCACTGATCGCTGAATAAATGACAATGGTCCCAAAAAGGTGTCAAAAGTATCCGATCTGTCCGCCATAACGTCGCAGTCACAATAAAAATTGCTGCCATTACTAGTAAAAAAAAAAAAATAATTCATAAAAAATGGCATAAAACTATCCCCTATTTTGTAAACGCTATAACTTTTGCGCAAACCAATCACTAAACGCTTATTGCGATTTTTATTTTACCAAAAATATGAAGAACACATATCGACCTAAACTGAAGAAAAAAATTTTTTTATTATTTTTGGGGGATATTTATTATAGCAAAATGTAAAAAATGCGTTTTCAAAATTGACGCTCTTATTTTGTTTATAGCGCAAAAAAAAAAAAAAAAAAAAAAAAAAAAAAAAAAAAAAAAATCGCAGAGGTGATCAAATACCACCAAAAGAAAGCTCTATTTGTGGGAAAAAAAAACGTCAAGACGTCAATTTTGTTTGAGAGCCACGTCGCACAATTGTCAGTTAAAGCGCAGTGCCGAATCGCAAAAAGAGCTCTGGTCAGGAAGGGGGTAAAATCTTCCGGAGCTGAAGCGGTTAACCCCGCTAGAAGGTGTTAATAGCGCCTGCAAATCGCCACTGCCGAAGAGCTTGATTTTAATGGGCAGGGCGTTTTAGGAGCGGCGTATACACCGCTCCTAAAACACCCCAAAAGATGCTGTTGGACAGGACTTTGTAACGTCCCATAAGTGCACGCGTGACAGGAGAGGCGCTTTACAGATGCTATTTTTAGCACCAAAACGCCTGTAAAGCGCCTCAGTTGGAAAGTAGCCTAAAACCTTAAGGCTGGATTCACACCAAAGCAAGGCGCGGCTCACAGCAGGGGGTCTGGTGCGTCTCCATTCACCGGTTCAGGTCAGATTTCTGCCCTACTTTTTGGCTTGATTCTGACCTGCACCAAAAGACACATAGGACTCACGTCCACGGACCAGAATTCGCACAAGAACCGCTGTGTGATCCTGTTCAGTTTATTATTGGGTCTGAACACCAGTCTTTCATGTCTAATCACTCTCCAGAATTAAAAAAGTTGGTGGCTTAACGTGTCAATAAACCCAAAAATTTCTCTTGGAATTTACATTTAGGCCTCATGCACACTGGACGTTAAAATAATGTTATAAAAAACGCCAGTAGCTTTGCAGTGTTTTCAATAGCGTTTTTCCACGTTAGTTTTTCTTTTTTGAAAATATATATTTTTTTTTTTTGCAATGGATCAAAAAAGTCAAAAACTCTGGTGAGCTGCATTTGACGTTAGAGCGTTTTTACAGCTGGAAAAAAAAAAAAAAAAAAAAAAAAAAAAACACTCCTCAGAACCCACTAGTTTTGGGGTTTTTTTTTTTTAAAGCCAAAAACGGCTGATAACAGCCCATGTGTGCATGGACACATATTATATACATTATTATATAATAAACATAATGGGGAGATTGAAAAATCTGAAGCCAAAAACAGCTGCTATAAAAACGTCCAGTGTGCATGAGGCCTTATAATGATGTCCATTATCCGTTTACTTTTCTCTCTTAATCTTAGAATTTAGATAAATACTTTGTTGATCTTGCTGTTCCTAATGTCCTTCTTGTCAACATAATAGCAGCCGACGTGGTGGCTGCTGCATTGCCACTCACACTGCACATGAGGTCTCCTTTTCAATGCCTTCATCTTGATTCCTCTGTTGGAACCTCTCCACATAACATTGTACATCAGCTAGAGGGGTGGCTCCAATGTTAGGTGTGTGGGACAGCACCGGTAGTAATCATGATTGATAGGGGATTTCTCTCCCTGGTTACCGGTCTGATGTTGTTTCACACAAAGCATAGTCTTTAGGGATGATTTACATATTGCTTTTGCTGGCAGGGAGCGTCTCTGGTAATATATTGCAGTGTCACACTGGTGTTGGGCTAGTGAAACAAAGTCACTAGACCACAGTGTACAAGGCATCAAAAAACATTTTGTTTTTCTAAACATGGAGATATACATCCAGGTATAATGTTACATAGACATGATATAAAGCGAAAATGGCAAAAGTGGATCTAATGGCGCTAGAATATGCCCAAAGTCAGACTCAGCTATGCTTATCAAAGAGCTGCAGAGAGTCAATTCATTTCACAATTTCTGAAAAATTAAGAAACTTGTTCAAGCGATCCAGAAAGGGCCACACATCGCCATTTGGCTTCAGGCTACAGGGGCATATGCAGGCTGAAGAGTTATTTTATCAATGAAGCCAACAGGTAGGCATATGATCACTATGCCACAATTGACAGTATTCACATGATCGGGAACCACTCCCAGCCCCCCCCCCCGCTCATGGTTAGTGTTAGGCTGAAACCATTTATTATCAATCAACTGTTTACTCTTTTTACAATCAGAACAGAAAACTACCCAAATAACCCTGGTCAAAAAAGTTTACACCAGGGTATGTAAACTTTTGATCAGGGTAATTTGGGTAGTTTGTTGTCATCAGGATTTAAAAAGAGTAAACACAGTTGATTGATAAATGGCTTCAGTCCAACACTAACCATGAGCGAAAAGTTTGTGTTATTCATATTCTCTGAAAAATGGCCAAGAAATCATAAATTCTGCCAGGGTATGTAAACTTATGAGCACAACTGTATGTCTTCTGAATTAGAAGCAACTCAAAGTGTTCTAATTCGTGAGCAACAAAGATGTGGTTTTCCATGGCAATCAGGTGAACGTGACCAAATGGAACTGGCCCTGGACATGGTCCCTGATGAATGATTTCTCATTATGATGGCCATCTTTCACGCCAATTTCGTGAGTACAATTCTTTATGTTCTATGATTTGGGTTTATTACACCAGAAATGCGCCCATTTTTTTTCCCCTGCAGCCCAGCTGTGGAAAAAGTAGATGCCCAACATCACTCGCATCAGAAGAAGAAAATCAGGTGCATTACCCCAAGACATAACACAGGTAACATTTTATTACACTTCAATTACTTTACAAAGATGAAATGCCTGAATTATACAATTAGAATGTTACTCCCCCCTCCCCCCTTTTAAAAAGCTTGGTCAACTTTATTACTTACCATGATGGCAGCAATTCCAATTCCAACAGCTCCAATGATGTGGAATTTGGTGTTGAAGATTGTTTCGATTGCACTTGGACAAGACTGGTAGAAAAACAGAGAATGATTTTAAAAACCTATTTTCTGCATACAGTATTTCTTTATGCAAACAGCGTGCAAAATTTTTCATGATAATTTTACATGCTTGTCAGCAACCGTTTGACGGTGCACTCATCACATCTTACCATAGGCAGCATCCTCGCCAAGTGCCTGCTGTGGGAATATCGCTAAAGGATCTGGACAGTTAAAAGGATAAAAGATTGTGTATATGTAGGGGTAGGTGGCGCTGCCTGTCACCTGAAGAGTGATCCTCTACAGTGAGTCACTCCTCCCAGGTAAATATGCAATAGATGGGTGATAATTACTCCCATCACCTGAAGGGTGTTTCTCCAAATAGGTCACTCTTCTCAGATGAATGGTGAGCGATTTCCCAATGAGGCAGAGGTCATAGAAGGTGTTCTCACCCTGTGACCTATATCAAATAGAGCATTAATAATACACCGTTAACTGTGCTGGTTACAATCATGTGTCCAACACCCAAAAGTAAATGTAATATTAATCTCAAATCAAACAAAAGCAATCAAATTTAATCCTAGATAATTCATCCCACTTAGGCTGGCCATACACAGTGTGAAGTCACACCCCCCCCCCCCCCCCTTATAGCTATAGCAGCCGCTAACGATAATTTTAAAAGAATCTGGAATGCTGGTTGTGCCCAAATTGATTGATCAACTTGGTACATTCTGCCTGCCATTAACAGTTGAGAACCAGCTGAGACTCGAACGGTGTACGGCCGGCCCTGAAAGAGGAGCCCCTCCCCAAAAAATAAGTACTGTAGCTGCTGACTTAATATAAAAAGGACACTTACCTGTCCAGGGTTCCAGTGATGTCCGCAACCAAGCCGATTCTTCAATCGGCTTAGGGTGTAGGCCCTGGCATCTTAGATAAGGGAAACCAGCAGTTAAGCCTTGTAAAGGAGGAAGGGGCCGAACATCCTTGTAAATCGCCACGGCAATCTGACCCCGAAGTGGCAGGGGAGGATGCAAACAAGTGGAACTTCCCCTTTCAGGTGATGTTCCGCTTTAAGCTAAATTTGTCCTTTAACGACTACCCTGCTAAAACTAAAAAAAAAAAACAAAACATGTATAACATGTTACGGTCTGATCAGACCCTCCAATTCACCCCTATGGAGTGAATTGGAGGGTCTGATCAGACCGTAACATGTTAACACCTGCTATCTGATCCTGTCCGCCAAATCCAGACGGATGATGGTCCTATTTTTTTATCAGTCTGCCGGATCGGATGAAAACGGAGAGGCAGTCCATTTTCATCAGCTTTCCCTATAGAGGAGAGCGGGACTTTGTCATCCGCTGGCTCAGCCAAGCGTTCCTCGCTGAGCAAGCGAAGTTCCTCAAACGGATCTGCCCCATTAGTGGCCAGAAATGGGCCACACCTGGAGAGAACTTGGCTATGATCAGGTGCTTTTAAGATGAATTCCCTCCTCCTTAACCCAGAGATCTAAGCAGCAAACAATTTAAACTTGGCACTGCCTACATACATTCTCCACTACCAGCCATTTCATTTGAAAACGGTGAGGAAACTTCACTGATGAATAGAAAGACTCAGCAAAATGACAGGAATGGGCCAAACCTTTTACAGGGGAATTAGAAGATCTTTTGTTTACCTGCAAAAATCACACTCTTTGGAGTACATCATAGGACAGAACATATCCATGACTACTTGAGTTAATGCTGCCATCTTTAAATGATACAAATAACGAACATTCTGATTTTGAAAAGAAAATTTGTTCTGCATAAGGCTCTCAGAAAATCTTCCAGGAACTGTCAGATGGTAGGATCATCTAGGTCAGACTCACTAATCAGAGCATACGCTAGCCAAGCCCTTTTAAGTTTGGGCAAATGCCAACCTCAGTGACCACAGGCTGCAGAGCCACTCAAAAAAGGTTAGAAGCCATCCTTAAAAAGGTATCCTCTTTGGTTTATCAGTTAAATCCTTATAGACCAGGACTTCATCCACTGGGACAGTCAGGATCTTAAGTCAGAAATGGCCAGGCCGACAGCCAGAGCAACCCATTTCTTGTAGACTTCCTCTGCCATGGGAAGCGAAACGGATTGGACACACACACACACACACAAACACACACACACACACACACACACCTCTCCTGCATGGGTGCACTGGAAAGGACTTGAGACTTCTAGGCCACTACTGTGATCCAAAACCAGTGGCTTTGGGGGGGAGGGAGCGTACCACATTTGCCTGGAAGCCCACTATAGTCTTGTGTCTGATACAGCCCAGACCTTGAGATGCCATCTGGGAGGACTCATCCGTAGAGGATTACTGATCAACAGTTTCTCTGATGCCTTATCCTCCCACAAAAAGATTTGGGGAGGGAGTGAGTGCCTATGTTTACGCCTCAGGTGGTCAAAACAGTGAGAACCCCTGAGTGCTAATCATGCAATCGAGATATGGCTCAAAATTCTCTTGACAGAAAGGAAGTGGGGGATTGTGTCCCTGAAACAGTGGAAATAGCAAAGTGTGTGCTGTGCAGGGGGTCTTCGCTGATTGAGCGATTTGGTAACCCACACCACCTTTCTGGCTACAGGAAGCCATGGTTCTCAGAGATAATAGACCTGAGAAAACTCAGAAGGGACTGGTCGCCCATCTGAGAGAAGTGTTAGCTTATGCCAGATCACCTGGGTGCCCCAATACTGGCTGTGCTTGGTGCCTACGTATAGGCAGCTGCAGCTGTGCAGGGCTGAGGCAGTATGCCACTGGTTCAATTTATTGTCTTGTATCCCACTTATTGCATATTTTGCCAGATAACTATACAGTTTTGAATCTGTTCATACAGTTCCAGATAATATCTATCACAATATAGACAAGTTCCACCTCCATAGCAATTGATGTGTTTCTAAGTCCCGCAGGACTTTAAGACCCAGCAGCAGCGACTATACTGCTTATAAGCCTTCATTCAATGGCATCAGCTAGGCCTGAAGGAGTGCATGCTCCGCAAACGCATCGCCTGTTCCCTCACTGTGTCCCGGAAGGGATATCATCGGCTCCCTGTACGTTCCAGGACTGCAGGAAGCGTCCACAACCACGGTCTTGAGTGCCACACCGCAGAAGCTGACTTACAAGCTTCGACGCCATTTCCACTTTTGTGCTTAATGCTTTGTGACCCGTTATCCTTCTGAGTACCTGTAGTATCCACATTTGTAATAAAAATTACCTTACCCACTATACTTCGATTGGCGCCTGTACCTTTTCTTCACTGGATTGGCAAGTTGTTCTGCTATGCAGTGCAACTAGTGCAGAAATACCAGTAGCTCTGAATGCACCCATTTGTGAGCCTGATACCAGTAAAAATGGTGTTTGTAATGACATCATTGCGTAAGTGTGCTGTGCTGGACTTGCCCCTTTTGAGCTCTGCAACTGCCATATGTAGCACACATAGAAGAACCGCCCCTCCCCCACTACATAGGGAACAATGCAAGAGAGGATTGCTACATGTTCCACCACAATCAGAGTCACTCCCCATTCCATAGCTGTAGAGCCAGAAGGCCCAATCTTCACCAATCAAGATGGGCACAACCCAGAGGACCTTCAGAGACCAGACTCCCCTGCAGGGGGATCACTTCCCTGGGCCTGTATAGCACACCACTAGCATGGTTACCAGATACAATGTACCCTGAATAGCTCTGCCTGCAGGATCCAAAAGTGACTGGCAGGGGCTTGCTAGGGGGTGGCTATTGGGGCTATAGCCCCGAATCTGAGGCCCATAGCCCCGAGTCTCTTGCCGCAGGGTCTCTGCCTTACCAGCAGTTTGCGGGTGCTGCGGCGGGCAGGCTGGCTGCATGAGAGAGGCGGAGGAGAGGAGAGAAGCGAACGGGCAGACAAGCAGAAATTAAATCTCTCTCCGTCCGCTCCACATCAGCGCTCTTCACAGCCGGGCTTCTTCAATTTGGGAGCGAGGTGCGCATCTCTCTCACTGCCCGCCACACATCGGCGCTCTTCCGTCCTCACAGCATGGTGGAGTGGAGGTCACGTGCTTCCCGTCATCGTGGAGCTCCACTTTGCAGCCAGACCCCCTTGCTTCAATGTGGGGGGGCAGTGAGATGGCATCTCTCACTGCCCGCCCCACATCACCGCTCTCCTGCCCTCACTAAATGGACCAGTGCTGTCAGCCTGCCACCAATGCCAGTGACAATCTGCAAATGGTGCCAGGAGACGTGGCAAGTGACAATCTGCAAATGGTGCCAGGAGACGTGGCAAGTGACAATCTGCTGCAAGGTGAAAGTGGCAAGTGACAATCCACATCTGGTGACAGGCGATGGTGGCAAGTGACACGCCCAGGATTCCCACCGATTCTGAACCACTTCATTATATATTAGAATGTAACAGTAGAAATAATGCACTTCAATCACCCTGACACCATATCAACCATTATGCCATGATGCTTCAAGCGCCAACACCAGCCATCGCCCATGAAAAATTGCTTACCACCGGTCTCTCCCCCCTCCGCGGGCATGCAAAAAGGTTGGTGACCGCTGCTATGGGCTCTAGCCCCAGATATTTTGCAGACCTAGCAACATTACAGGTTGACTCCGCTCTTGCTTGACAAGTCTGGGTACAGCCTCTCTAGGCCATAGTGATCCGGATGAGCCCCTCCTCTATCCAAGCAAGAGTGGCCAGGAGATCTGGAACTAAGCCCTTGAACAGGAAGTCTTGAGAGACACAGCAGTAAGCATATCACCTAAGGAAGCTAGCAAAAAAAAAAAAAAAAAAAAAAAAAAAAAAGTGAAAGGCTTAGCTGAGCTACGAGGAGTAATGCCTGGGTGGGGGTTTCCTGTCTCTCTGGCCAGTGTATAAAAAATGCTCAAACGACTGAATCAACGCACTGTATCCTTTGCTTGTACTCCATTTAAACCGCTTTGATTTGGGACAGGTTTATTTTACATGAAATAAGTTTGACTCCCTGGAGTTCATGTCTTAAAAATGTACAAATACTGGCGCTGGCAATGAGCCTACATTACCTGCAGTGTCAAGCTGGCGGAAGGGCATGTGTCTGAAAGAAGAGCTTCCAACGCCCCAGTGAGTCCACAACAGTTCAACTGTAAAATAAAATAGGAAAAAAGTAATTGATTTTATACAGACAATACACACGAGTGAATACATTTACCTATTGTGTAATTAGAGGGTCTATTAAAATGACTGTTTTTTAGGATGCTCCCTAGTTTCTAGGAAGAAGAAGAAGGTGGATAGGGGAATCCTCTCCGCTGGGACATGGTATTCTACCAGTGAGAGTCTCCGTTGTCAGAATACACTGATCAGTGGTTGCAGGCAATTGGCTATTTTCCAACATTCTTGTTTGACAGAAGCGGAACATTAGGAAAAAAAAAAAAAAAAAGCCTGTCACTGGAACAGGAAAGTACAGACAGCAATAGATCTCCAACTGCCCCTCTCCCCATTTTTTGGGGGTCCAGAAGTCACAAGGACAGAAGTGAAGGAACATAACATATATCCCCAGTGGGAGGCCACAAAACAGGGATAAAAAAAACTTGGCAAATTAAAACCCTCAATCCCAGGGATATGCAATTAGCGGACCTCCAGCTGTTGCAGAACTACAAGTCCCATGAGGCATAGCAAGACTGACAGCCACAAGCATGACACCCAGAGGTATGATGAGACTTGTAGTTTTGCAACAGCTGGAGGTCCGCTAATTGCATATCCCTGCTCTATCCAATGCAAGAAAAAAATAAATAAATAATTTACACATACACACAAATCGTGACTGTGTCATGTCCCAAACTCCTCTTTAAATGCCTAAGCACTTTTCCAGGCCTAGTCGGCCATTATTGGTTCCCAGATCAGACACACTAGTTAAAATGTATGCACTGTATTGCTGTATCAAGAGTGTGTGTTCTATCATTTGTGCTCTCTGGCAAATCAAAAAACAAAATTCTTACACCAAGTTGGATGGTCTTCATGGTCTCCTTCAAAGCTGGATCTGAACCTGATAATTTGTACTTGGTATAAGTGTCCGTATAAAAAGTCTTCAGTTCTTCTACAATCTGGAGAAAAAAAACAAAAACAAACACAAAACATAAAAGTGAACAAGCATTCTGGAAACAAAATAAATTGGTCAAGATCATCCCCCATTTTCAACAGCTGTTAACACTGGAATAACTGCTATAGGGGCAATTCTTCATACCCCATTCATATTGATGCACTGTAAAAATGTGCATTTACCATGTGTTAGTGTATAATGCATTGTGGGGTCAATTTGAATGACACTCCAGTGTGGCTACACAATGCACTATAAAAACACATTCATCTTAATGCATCCATAATGCACAAAATGTCAATCTAGTGCGCTGCACTGGAAAAATAAAGTGCAAAATACTGTACACAAAATTGTAACAACACATATCAGCGCATTCTGAACAAGCCCCTAGTAATCAAATGAGAATGCCCTCAATGTATGCTAACAAAAAGGACTGCATTGGGTTATTTTTTTATTAGATTTATACATATATCAATGTAAACTCTTGCAAAAAATTTAGTTTTGGACAGTTTGGCGCATGTTACAACCTCAGATATTTACTGCTGCCTGTGCTTGTTGGAGATTTTTAGTTTCCTGCAATTTCTCTCCATAGACAACACTAGACAAAGGTTCTAACATTTCCCTATCCAAAGCTCTTACTGGTGTTCCACCATTATGTAAAACAATATCATGGGGCAGCCATATCTGCTTGTTACATACGTAGGATTTGTTTCCCGATTGTGGTCTATTCCTCCCATTTCAGCAGAAAGGGTCTGTCTGATGTGAAGACAAAAGATTTTACAGTATCTTAGAATTTGAAACAGCCACACTGCTCCTGGATGCCAATAACATTGTGATCTTTGCCTAGGCTTTAGGTCACACGAGGAAGCAACAGTCTTAGGTTTGTATTCAATAATTTGTGCTTTTATTTATGTCGATTTTATATGGCAGTTCTACTTCAGTGTTAAATCTAGAGAGACACTAAGGACGGCATATGCATGTCATATTGCCTACCTCTATAGCTACCCTTTTATTACAGCAATAAAAGCCAACATTAATGAGCAATTGTTAACATTCCACACAATTACAAATATTAAAATTGCAACCACATACCTTGTCCTTATTGGCAAAACCCCAAATTCCAGCAGCAATCTCAATGGCGAAAATAACCAGGAGGAAAGCAAAGAACTGTGGAAGGAAAAATGACAGATCTTTCATTGTTTGGGTATTCTTAGAATTCTGACATGTGCTCTCTAAAGATCTGACAAAGTGAGTTTTTATGACATAGCTGTTTTTTTATGGTAACCTAAAGTTCTCCTTAACAGGCAGCTTTGCTTGTATTGGGCAGACAATTCTGCTTTACAATCAGCCCTGACACAAAGTGCCTTCTTGCCTGGCATCAGGAGATCTTGAGAAACTGAAAAAGACATACTGTACATGCCTGCTAAGCACTTCCTGCTGCCGTGACATAAAAGTAAAAAAGGGCATAAAAAACAAACACCACTTTTGGTAGGAGTTACACCAACAATTGCTGGTAACAATCTATTTATTCCACTTTTTTTTTTTTAAAGTGTTACTAAACCCAGTCCCCTACATTTACTATATCTGGTCTCCCACAGTACACAGAACATGGAAATGCAATTATTGTGGCAAATATAAAACTGCTAAATACCTTTTCTCATCAGCAGTATATAGCAGGTTTAACGTCTATCAGGGTCTGTCTGAGCACTGGTTAAAGCTTGTAGGAGGAGTTTTCATTCTCCTCTGACTGTCCTATGAGGCTGCATGACCCCCTGACCCTCTGTCTGGACAGTGCCGATTGGCCCTGTGATGATCACATGCACCCTCCGGGGAAAAAAAAAAAAAAAACCACACACACCACACCCCTCTCTAGCAATATACACCAAACTGAGCATATGCAGAGTGCCTCCAAGGCTCTGTGCTATCAGCAGATGGATTGGGGGACTGTGGAAGAAGAGGAGGATCAGAGACAGGATCAAACAGCCTTTTTACACAATGCAGAGGATTAGCCCCTTAGGCTTTACTACATATAGACCAATTTTACGGTGGATTTAGTAACACTTTAAGCCATTTAAGACTATGGGAATCTGTAAAGCCATAATAACACTGCTTATAACATAAAAACATTACCAATCCCAGCATGCACTCGGACTCCTGAATTGCACCACAGCAACCGAGAAAACCAACCAACATCATGAGAGCCCCTGCACCAATTAGGATGTAGACCCCTGCAAGAAGGAAAGGGAAAAAAAAAAAAAAAAAAAGTTACCAGAAGCATACAACATGGATTGTGTCCTACTGGGGATAAAAGCCTCATTTACTGTGAAATTATTCAGGCTGACTGCAAGCAGCAGAGGATGCTTACTGCAGTCAGAGCTTATAAAAAAGGGATTCCACTACAGAACAAGACCCAATATGTCCCCTGGTGTGTCCAAGATTCTCATCTCTATTCATGGGCCTGATTCACCTCCCCTTCCGATATGATGGGTCAAGAAACCAAAAGGTGAGAGCTATATACTGTATAGGGCCACCCAAGTCAATGACGAGCATTTCCAACCATGGCACAGATTTTTCAAATTGTTGTTCAACGTCAAACTGTGACACCCTTTCCTTCTCACCTAGTGCCCTGAAATTTAAAAATGCAGCAGCATGGAGACTGCATGGCGAGTTTGTACCATGCAATTTCCATGTGCAGGAAGTTGCACCTTGCATTTTAGTGCGTTTAAGAGTCAATGGTACTCCTACACGTTTTCTGTGCAGCACCTCATTTTGTGTGCAGCTGCTTGTCCCCTTCACATCTTCTCCCCCCCCCCCACCCCACAGTATTGTCCCTTCACAAACCCCCCCCCCCCCCCCCACAGTATTGTCCCTTCACATATCACCCCACACACAGTTTCGCCCCCTTCACATATTACCGCACACAGCACTGCCTCCCTTCCCCCGCTCCCTATCCTTCAGTTCCATATATTTTCCTCCCCACTCTCCTACCTTTCACAAAGCGGAGAGCAGGAGGCGGAACAATCCTAAACTGAAGGCACAGCAGCACTGGGCAGGGCACAGGAGCTGCCGGTGAGAAAGTTCCCCCGGCGGATAAGGACCCCCCCTGTACTGCACAGGCGCAGCACTTGCGCAGTACGAATGACTAAGGAGCCGCCAAAAATAGCCGAAGCTGAAAAACCTTCAGTTAGCTGTACATGGCGCCTGCGCCCTGAGTCCAGGTTCAAGCTCCACCATCCAAGTGGACCTAGAGGTAGAATAAAAAAAGTGCAGAGCGAAGCAAGGCCGTGCCCGAGGCGTGGCGAGCGGCCCTCTTACAGGCGCCGTGAACAGCCGATTTACAACTATTCGGCTTCAGCTATATCCGCCGGCTCGTACTGCGCAAGCGCTGCGCCTGCGCAGTACAGGGGGGGGGGTCCTTATCCGCCGAGGGGAACTTTCTCGGCAGAACACCGGGTTGACTTTTCAGCGAACTGGTGATTGGCTGCTAGGACCGCCTCCTAGCAGCCAATCGCCTCCCAATTAACATGACAGGCAGCTACCTCTCTCTCCCCGCAGTGCTGGTCCCACCCCCAGTCCATAATTGTTCCGCCTCCCGCTCCTCTCTACTCTGCTAATGATAGTGGAGGAGGCTGGAGACAAAAGCGGCGACTAAATGGCGTGATCGCGGCAGTCTGGAAAGAGCAGCAGCTCAGGCCAGACACAGATTGCGGGCCACCATTTAGTAATGCCCGAGCTAGATAGAACACAGTGGAGGTGAGAACACTATGGGGGTTAGTTACTAAAACTGGTGGAGCTGTGCCTAGTAACCAGTTTCTAGATTTTGTCAAAGCTTAATTGAACAAGCTGATTGTTTACTATGCACATCTGCAGCAGATTCTATGTGCACCAGTTTAGTCAAATCTCACCCGTAAAGTCTATTTCCACCCATCTACAGCTGCCTACCCATTTATAGCCCCCCTAGTTCTGGCAATGTAGAATTTAATCTGACTGTATCATCTCCTTTATGCTCCATTCCATTCCAGTGCGATTTGTCAAGCAACTTTGGACATCAAAGTTGCATGACAAGTCGTTCCCCACGTTTTCCAATGATAACCATTTATATATGTGCGACTTAAAGTTGCAGCAACTGCAAAGCAGTTCATGCACTACTTTGGTCTGACTTTCATGCAACCCGAGGGCCAGAGATGTCAAGGTTAGCCCTCAAAAGTTGCATGAAAGTCGTACCTGACTGTTATACAATGCAACAATTGTCCATTATCACTGGTCAAAGCCAAAGTTGGCAAAACTTTGGAGTCGTACAAGTGTGAATGGAGCCTTAGGGCCACCAATAATTGTGGAGAGCCAGCCTGACTGGCTATAAATATGAATGGATCATTTAGCCAGACCCTTTACTACATGGTTGTTGGTAGATCAAAGGAGACTGCACAAGCCAACTTAACGAATGTGGTCAGCTTTCAGAATCTTTCAGTTAGTCCAAGTATCAGAAAAGCTTAAATCTTAAGAACGGGATGCACGCACTATATAGTTATTGCTATTATGAGTTAGCTATGGACTAAAGCTCCAGGTCAAACTTTCTTAGACAACAAGAACTGGAAAGTGTTGAGCCAAGTAATGTGCGCTAGAAAATCCTGGATTTAGTCTTACCAGTATAAAATGAACTGGCGCTGGAATCAGACTCAAACATGGACTTGGTCTGGCTATCGAATCGGAGCCATAGTCCTATTGCCAGGACTGCTGTGCCTGCCAGCTGTGGAGAAAGACAAAATTTGATCAGATTTGATACTTCATTGCTAAAATAAAAATAAATACAAAAACACACACAGTAACAAAAAGGAAGGCCACAAAACCTGTACTTTACCAAGACAAATCTGTAAAAACAAACACACACTTCTGTGTGTATACATACATACCTGCACACCTTTATTTTTTGGATAGTGCGATATAAAAATGGTATTTGATCAGAGAAAAAAAAAAAAAAAAAAAAAAGAAAAACAAAAACCCACACCACACAACCCTCACACCCATGCTTTGCCTTGAAGTAGTTTTAAAAGCCCCTGTATTATCTTCCTACAGCTCTGTGCCCATACCTTTGTAGAGGATGTCAATTTCAGGGCTGCAGGGAGTGTATGGGACTACAAAAAAAGGTGACGATCAGCGCTCTTGCTGTCCATTGAAAACTACAAGCCGTGGTAGGTAGACTTGTAGTTTCTTCATTCAGATCACTGTAAATGAATGATGCAGCTGTGCGGGCAGAGCCCTTCGCAGCAATGCAGATTTAGA
Organism: Lithobates septentrionalis; assembly: GCA_037952835.1. Classification (NCBI taxonomy): domain Eukaryota; kingdom Metazoa; phylum Chordata; class Amphibia; order Anura; family Ranidae; genus Lithobates; species Lithobates septentrionalis. Next base: position 32,764 of record JBBDGP010004236.1, on the reverse strand, counting down.
AATGAGATAGCAGCTGGGGATTCCTCTCCTACAGCTGCTGTCACGTTACTAAAGGTGACCCGATCCTTTAAATACCTTGGTTACGGTTCCCCTTGGTTATGGGGGTAAACTGGCCACACCAAGCGCAGCAGCAGATCTGTACTGGCATGGTCAGTCTGAATCTCTGGGATTGCTGATAAAAGTTACAGGGCCCCATGCTGAAACACAGTGTACCTGTATCTCCCATAGTCAGTTTTGCAGTTTGTCCAGCCCTTCTGTGTTGATTGACAGCAGCTCCCGGCAAGAGCATTGCTGTCAAAACTGCAGCAGACACAGACTGGGAATGTAATTCCCCACCTTGTGCAAGGTTATACTCTGCCTGTCCACTATGCAAACACAACCCCCTACTATAGGGAAGAAGGGTGCCAAGGAAGGCTGGTTAAGAGAGTTTAAATACAACATGCTCTCGTACTACTGGCTTTTGGAATACTTTTATGTTGAACAGGGCTCTGGACGAATCTTGCTGCATTCACCTAACTAGTGAACTGAAATGATTCAGATTGCTGGATCGTAGGACACCAGAGCCAGCGCGAGAGCTTCTAATGAGTCAAATCGCTGTTCTCCACCCAGATTTTCCATCCAGATGACTCATCACTCTCCAGTTTAACAAAAGGGAGCTATGTCTCTCATATTCCTCTTACAAGGAAGGACAAATCACTGTACAAACTGGTTCTACTCACTTTCATTTAACAGGTTCATGCTGGGCCTGTGGGAGACGGATCTCCCTTGCAATTGTTACTAAACATACCACCAATGCCTGACAGATTTCAATACACCCTGTGGGCTTAAAGCGACCCATACTGAGGAAATAAGTTGCCTTTGCCAACCTTCAATTTTGAAAGTTTAGATTGCGCGAATGTCATGTTAATCCAATACCTACAAAATGGCAGCCCATGTGTCTCTACCCTTTTCCTTAAAAAAGGAGTACCTCCCACAAAATAGTGACCCAAAAATAAAATTCATGATATCAATTAGAAAGTCAAATGAGAGAGAATATATATATATATATATATATATATATATATATATATATATATATATATATATATATATATATATATTATATATAAAATTTTAACGTCAATTTCGGTTTCATTCGGCCAAGTGCATCCTGGCCGATACCGGAATTTGAATTTTGTTGCGCCACTAAAGCTCATCCGAAGCGGAGTATTCATTTCTAAACAGCCCCCCCCAACTACACTTACCACTGATCCCACGCCAACCTCATTAGAAAAAAAAATGTCAGTGGGGTAAAACAAGTATTACAGCTGAGCTCAGGTTAAAATGTGTTTCATCTGTCTGTTTTACCTGCCAAATGATTTATATTTCTGCTTATTCAGTCCTGAGAATTACACAACTCTGCCATATAGCACAGTCCAGTCTTCTAGGGGAAGGGGGAATTGATCAGCAGCAAACCTTAAAGTGGTTGTAAAGCCTTAAGGGTTTTTCATCTGAATGCATTCTATGCATTCAGGTGAAAAACCCTGTTCTGCAGATTTTCTTTTCTAGGACATCTGCTCTATTATTCCTGACATTTAGTCCATACCTCCTGAGGAAGCATAACTGTGCGAAACGTGTCAGTGGGTGTCCTTTTCTCACTGAATGATATGGTTAATGGATAGCATAATTTACTGTATCTTTATAGATTAATCTGAATATTTGACAATATAAGAGCACAGTGGTAATGGGACACTTGTATAGGGGGACATATGCAAGACTGTCACTCTTTCCACTTGGAACTTGGTCCTCTCCACCTGTTACTAATAACCCGCTTTGTGTGGGCCACAGAATTTAAATACCTTGGTATTCGTGTTGGCAATAACACCGACATGTGGATCTTAAAGCAGAGTTCCACCCAAAAGTGCTTCCAAGAACTTCCATTTATTCCTCTCCCACATCGGGGGGGGGGGGGTACCTGTTTTTGACAGGCCCACTTCCGGGAGACCGAGCCATGGCAAAGTAGGTCAGAAGCTCGGCCCTCCTCCTTCTGCTGGATCAGTGAGCGCAGCGCGCATGTGCAGTAGGGACCTGGCCGTGAAGCCGAAAGGCTACACTGCAGTGTTCCCTTACCAGCAGTGGTGGTAGAAGCACCCAACCAGCCGATATGAACATCAGGACAGGTAAGTGTCCTAATGTTAAGTCAGCAGCTACAGTAATTTTTAAAAGGGGCAGGTGGTACTCCTCTTTAACTTGTTACCCCTGTTGCGCTCTCTCTCCCCCAGAGATGCACCACATGGCGTACCCTTCCACTGTGGCGAGAATCAAAGTTTGATAAAAATTATTTACCTAAATGCCTATATTTTTTTTGTAACACTCCTGTAATTGTTCCCAAATCCTTTGATAGAGTGGACGGCATCTTAAGTGTTTTGGCAGGAAAAACTCCTCGTTTAGCTCATTCGGGGGAGGAGGAGATGTGTACTATTGGGCTGCGGTGTCAGTTACTGTACAGTGGTGGTTTTCCCACCCGAAAGACAACCCTGTGGCCACCCTAGAGGCTGCTGTGGTGGGCTCTTATGCCACCCCCAGCATTCTGGGCCCCTCGTGCTCACTTTGCACTTACTGGTTTGATGAAAAACTACCATTGTGGTCTGGCACCAAGCACAGGCAAAATACCGTAAACCTGCCACGTACCTCTTTGGGCTAACCCCACTCTGCCCCATTTGCGTATATTGCCAACCTTCATATATGAGCCTCTAGAAGGATCGTGGGTCTTAAACACATTATTTCTAATGGCACGATAAAGAGTTTTGCAGAACTTCAAAAGGACTTTCAATTGTCCAATAGGATGTTGTTTAGGTATCTACAGCTTCGGCATGCAGCCCCCTCAATTCTCTACCCATTCCACCCTCAAATCTGACCCTCGGGAGCGTTTGACCTCCAGGGAGCTGGTGAGACCTGTCCTTAATTCACTTTCGACTCGCCATTGCTCAATCTGCTAAATTGGACAGGCTAATAAATGGCGGGTAGACCTGTCAGACCTCACTTAAGAGAGTTGGGAAAATTGCACGAGCCACTATGTTACCACTATGGTCTCAGGCAGGTTTGCCCAAAATAAAATTTTTGCATAGGGCTTATTACACTCCTGCTCGTCTGGCTGGCATATAACCTAAAGTTAGTCCCCTATGTAATAGATGTCAGTCAACTGCAGGCACCTATCACATGGTGTGGGCTTACCCTAAAATTCAGGAGTTTTGGGCCTCTGCTGTAGAAGTAATCATACACACGACCGGTCCCGTGGTCAGGACCCCAGGATGTTGTTACTTGGGGTGTTGGATGGTGCAGAGCTAGACTGTTATGTCAAGCTCTTTTTCCTCCTATGCCCGGAGGGAGATCTTCCTTAAGTGAAAAAAAAAAAAAATCACTGATACCCCATACCACAACTTCTTGATGTACAGCCATTGATGCAGTGTTACCATTATATAAACTCGCCGATGAAAGTCACAATTGCTAAAGGAAATTTAATAAAATTTGGTCAGCATGGATAGACTCCTGGGGTATTTTATCTGGGACTCAACTGGTTGTTTGAGGTGTCTACTTCCATAATCCTGCGGTTTTCTTTGCATCTTGGTTCGCGACCCTCATCCAGCTTATCCTGGTTCCACTCCTCTACCCAATCCCCCCCCCCCCCCCCCACCCCTTCTGGGATCATGGAATAATGCCATTTTAAACCCCTAACCCTGTTGAAATACTGTTGGTTACTGATTCTATATTACTTCTTTGTTATCATGTGTACCAATGCCACGGCTCTGGCTGCTCGGACCCAACACACTGTACCTTTAGGATACCTTCTGTGTAGGTTACTGCACATGTTCCACTAGCTGCAATAATTGTACGATTTTACTTTTCTTAATTCAATAAACTCATGGAGGGGGGAAACCATCACAAGTTTATGATTTACATGTAATAAGTTTATTAAAAAAGGGGAAGGAGTATTCCAAGTCTTACAATTTAGTTTGAGACGGGACAGCGAAGGGGAAAATTTCAGCGCCACCTGCTGCTTGAGCCAGGGATTTGGCAAGTAGTGTTTTTTCCTGTTCCCCTAGGCATAAATGAGCATTTAACCCCTGCAATGTGAAGAAGTCACATCAAGAAAGTTCTTTGTTCTCCCCAGAGGTGGATGGAGCACAGCAAGTTAAGGCATATGGATGGCGGGGCAGTAATGTCACCCTAGGACAGGAAGTGTGAGGACTACAGAACATCACCCCTTCTCATCTACATACACATAGGGTGAGGTACTGAACACCACAGGCATGAACTGGGCCGGACTATTGAGTTCCTGTGATGAACAGACACTTTATAGTCTAAGGTTGTGTGGCTGGAATCTGGTGCAACTGTGCATGACAACCAGTCAGCTTCTACCTTTCATTTTTAAAGCTCGACTGAACAAGATAAAGCTAAAAGCCGATTGGTTACATTGCACAGCTGCTCCAGATTGCAACTTCTCCAGTTCTAGTAAATCCCCTCATTGTGCCTAAAATGGCAGCCAACACACAACAGGCCACACAGCAAAGAGATATAAAGGTCAGGTGACCGACGGCTATCTGTACTTCTTTTTTTTTTTTTTTTTAAATCAAAGTAACAAATTTTGTCCTACCAATGAGAGAATACTACAAAATACATGACCCATACTAGAGTTGGGAAAAAACAGACTTTTTTTTAGATCACCACCATCTAGCCTGAACAAGCCTTGGAACACTCTGCCACAGTTTACGTAAGGCCCATTAGAGTATACAACAGCAGCTGTATTATTACCATCAGCACAGCCTTTTATTATTGCCAAGCTCGTAAATTGGATAAAAACACACGTCTGATGCATTTATGGGAAAATGTTTTATAGGGAGCCGAAACTCACAAAAAAGGCAGTTTGGAAACTTCACATCTTTCTGCACGCACTTCTACTGAACACCGATTGCAGAGAATATTAGAACATCGTGCTTTTATCCGATTGTAATGGGCAGAACTCCAGATTTCACAATCTAACCACAGTGTTTCACTCATTTCTTTTTTTTTCAAATAACAATTTTTTATTAAGCATAAAGACATACATAGAACAGTAGTGTCGCTTATAATTAAGTGCAATTGGTAAACAGTCCAGCCAATAGACATTGAGCTTCTGATGATAGTCATCCAGACAGTAGTGGTATAATACCTTCCATGTCATCTAAGGCTGTCAACCAGCAAGTAACATCATTGGACTGAGTATGTTTTAGCATTTTACAGAGAGAAGGAAGATAAAGGAGGAAAAAAAGAAAAGAGGGATGAGAGGGGGAAGGGGAGATGGGGGGGGGTCTGGCCACAGACCTAGGGCGGGTCCTCTGGCCTGTGCCATTCCTCCCAGACCATGTCATGAGCCTCCATTCTGTTTTGTATCCTGGCTGTCATTTTCTCCATTAGCTCTATGTCCTTTGTTCTGGTATAGAGGTCTGTTTGGGAGGGTGGAATCTGTTTCTTCCAATAGAGGGCTACCAGGCATCTCGCTGCTGTGAGAACATGACCTAGCAGTTTCCTGGAGTGTCGGGATATACGTAACCCAGACACACCAAGAAGAAACAGTTTCGGGACTTTGGGGACCTGGACGCCCAGTAGGCGATTCAACAATAATTGCGTTTCCGTCCAGAAGGGAGCTATTTTGGGACATGACCAGTAGATGTGATATAAGGTCCCCCTGTCCTTCATACACCGCCAACATCTATCCGAACTAGATGGAAAATGGTGTGGAGGACATCAGGCGTCATATACCAGAAGAAAAGAACTTTGTAGGCATTCTTTGTACAGAGTGCATAATGAGCTTTTAGCCGCCCGGGTCCAAATCGTTTTCCAGGTAGCTTCCGGGATCTCCTCCCCCAAGAACCTCTCCCAGCGGGTCATGTACGGATGTTTGCCATGGTCTGTAAAGTTATAAGAGTTCAGTATCCGATAAATATCGGATATTAGCCCGCGTCTGGTCGAGCCTTCTAACATCAATCCCTCAAAGGGTGATGGGGCAGAGAACTGTAGATTCGGGGCGATTGATTGAGCGTAGTGCCTAATCTGCAAGTATCCATAGAACACTTGCCTTGGTAAATCAAATTTTTTCTGGAGTTCCGTGAAGGACAGCAATCTGCGCGTGCATGGGTGCACCAAATGACCAAAGTGGAACAGATTCCTCATCGCCCATGGATAAGACATCTGGTGAGTAAGGCCTGCAGGCAGCTTGGGGTTGTAGAGGAACGATGTGAGGAGTGAGCTTTCTGAGCGTAGCTTATAAAGCCGTGATAATTTACGCCAAAGTGTACTAATGTGGAGCATGGGGCCCAAAAGTTGAGTGGACCCCACCTTCGCATTCCACAGCATGCTGTTTGGATGGACTGGGGCCATCCATAGTTTTTCTATTTCTGTCCACTTATTGTATGAGCGTTGGGTGAACCAAGAGGCCAGGGTTCGCAATTGGGTGGCTTGGTAGTATTTAGTTAGGTCAGGGAATGATAATCCGCCGTCTGATTGAGTCGCTGTCATGACTGATTGTGAGATTCTATGTCTTTTGTAATTCCAAACAAATAGTGTTAAATCCGCTTGGAGTTTTTTCAGCTCCGCTAGAGGTATTGGGATGGGGAGAGTTTGGAATAAATACAGCAGCTTCGGCAGGATAACCATCTTAACAGAAGCTATCCTCCCTAGTAGGGAGATATGATGGGCCTTCCATTTTAGTAGAAGGTCCCTTATGGTTTTAAAGAGAGGAGGATAATTGGCTCGGTATAGGGTGGAATAAGAGGGAGTTATCTGTACTCCCAGGTATTTCAGTGATGATGTCTTCCAATGGTAGGGGAAACAGTGTTGTAGGTGTTGGGTCTCCTGTGTTGGAATACTGATGGGTAGAGCTTCTGATTTAGCTGCATTTATCTTGTACCCCGAGAGGGATCTATACAAGTCAAGTTCGGTGTGCAAGTTAGGGAGTGATATTCTGGGCTGGGTTAGGGTGAGGATAGTATCATCAGCAAACAAGGCTAATTTAAATTCCCTATCTTTCAACGGGATGCCATGGATATTCAGATTTTTTCGAATGGATGCCGCCAGAGGTTCGACACACAGCGCAAAAAGTAACGGTGAGAGTGGGCACCCCTGGCGGGTTCCATTCGCGATTGGAAAAGCCTGTGATAGGGCAAAGGGAGTTTTTACTTGAGACGAGGCGTTAGTGTACAGATGTCTGATAGCTTGGAGAAATGGGCCCTGAAATCCCATGCAGTTCAACGTGGCGAAGAGGAAGGACCAGCCAAGGCGGTCGAAAGCTTTTTCCGCGTCGTTTCACTCATTTCAAGGTGTCGTTTGTGGACTACGGCGGGGACTGCTTTTATGTTTTTACTTGTGTTGCATATATTATTCAGATTACTTAAACTTGTTGTATGTGTGGGGAAAAAAAACAAAACAAAAAACTTTTCTAGTTTGGCCTCTCAACCAGGTTTCAGTGAAACAATGTATTAAATACATTGTCATCACAGCTATTTTTTTTATAACTTGCCATACATGGATCAAAATTCAGCTGGATCATGGACCTCCCAAATTCCAATGCATGTCTGGTTGCTCAGAAAAAGCAACTGACTTCTGTACAATCACCCTGTTAGATTTTTTCCAATCGATCAGTGCCACCAGCTATAGGCTGGCAGTACTAATCAGTGTATTCTGACAGCAGGGATGTCTCCTCGCTGTCAGAATGCAATAACTCAGCGGGAAGGATTTCCTCTTCTACATTGACAGGCGATTCGTTCAACCAGCATTATTCACGTATGGAGTTGCCAAAGATCACTTGCACCGTCCAGCTTCAGTGCGCCCAGATGCAACGTTCAGCCCTGCTGCAGGCAGCCTGTCAACACCTATGGTAGACTATGGCTGAATGCTGTACCACACGGTACTGACTTTAAGAGCCCTGTCCTTTCAGGGATGAGCTTCTGGAACACAGAAGACCTAACAAAAGGGCCCTACCAAAAAGGTACCATGCAGAACAGCGTTCATCTCCCACCAGCTGAAACCTGCTATAGACTGAAAGGCTGTCTGCAGCAGAGCTGTGCAAGAGCCCTAATGCAAGCTGCTAAAAGTTTCCTAGCTGTAAGCAATGGATTGATTTTGACTTGACAGCCAATATAAGGGGGCCCCTTCTATACTGATCACAAAAGGCCATATAAAAAAAAAAAAAAAAAAAAAAAAAAAACTAAGTTTGAGAAACAATTTTTTTGTTCGATTACATTTTATTGCCGAGTTAACAGAGCGGTGTGTATTTTTTGTCAGAGGTTTGTATGTATACTTCTGTGCAGTGCATCTATAGCCAAGCTTGATGTTAAAACAGAACTCGGCTCTGAATCTAAAGCCCATCATCAGAGTGGAACATGTAAGTGCTGGAAACTACCTGCTCAGGAATGCCAGGATGCCAACATCTGTTGTAGAAAAGCTTTATGAATTCCCTAGTATGGCTCCTCTGCAATAATGGATTCTCTCCCCATAGGTTGCTTTAGACTGTAGTTACTTCATTCCGGACTGGCCAGTAAAGATAGCCGTAGACCCCAAAGAAGCCAGGGATAAGATGTTGCATCGCTAAAAGGGAAGCCAAATATTGTAGGGTTTAAAAGTAGGCTCCACTTTAGCCATGAACTCTAGGATTCTGTGCATCTTGTACTCCTAGATCCTGCCCCCCATGCTCAATTAAACTGCTATGAATTTTTATAATTGATGGTTTAAATTTCAAATAAATGATTTTAATCCTGGTGACATCAGCGCCTTTGAAAAAAAAATGCACTGTTCCCAGGTGCCAGAGTAAGGCCATATTGTATGCTGGTGCCAGGGCTCGACAAGTCCCAGGCGCCAGGTCACGGTACCCAGGCTCCTGCCTGCCCATCCACTGCTCGCACCAGGTGCGAGCAACTCCCAACGCCCCGGACATGCAGGTGCAGGGCAGCAATTCAGCACCAACCAGTGGCAGAACTTTCAGGGTCGCAATGGTCACACCGCCAACTTTCAGCACTGGGCTCCACACCTGTCAGCTGCGCCTGCCTTCCTGTGGTCTCTGCCTTCTCTTACACTGAGTGCCCCCCCCCCCCCCACCACAGTTATCTCCTCTGCATGCCAGTCAATGGTTGCTGGTATTGCCGGGTGTGCTAGCAACCAATGACGAGCTGCACACACTGGAGGGGAGGAAAATGGCTCTAGAGCCACAGCCAGTAGCGTTAGCTGTAGAATAATTTCGCAGCGTTTCCCCCCCTTTTTTTTTTTTTTTAGAGAAATTTATACTCCCACAAAAGCTTTGGCTCAAACGCTGATAAACACAGAATAGCCATGTTTTTTCAGCTTTTATCAGGGTTAGAGCGTTTTTACAGCTGAAAAACTCCTCTTCAAAAGTAGTTTTGGGGGTTTATTTCCAGCCAGAAAACACCCCTGCCAAAAAACACCAATAACAGCCTATATGCACATGGACACATGATACCATGCTGTGGAGTTTACTGGCTGTAGAAACACACACACACACACACACACACACACACACACACACACACACACCTAAAGCCAAAAACAGTAGCTGTAAAAAAAAAAAAAAAAAAAAAAAAAAAAATGGCCAGTGTGCACGAGACCTTAGGGTTACCAAAACTAAACCGGAGGACAAACCTAAACAATCAATGCGTTTCAAACCAAATCAGGTAGGCCCTTGTACTACATAGATGGTAGTTCTAAAGGAGATTGTACAATTAGCCTTGGAGGAGGGGAGGACAAAGTAAATGGAGGAAAAAGACCTCAAAAAACATTAAATGTCCACTTTACCCAGCCACTTCATGCACTATAACTTATTAGTACCAAAGAAGAAAAAATAAAAAATAAATAATAAAATGAGAATCCCACTAATAGAAGGTAGTATTCACCCTATAAATGAGGGTGGTGTTGTCTAAAAGATAACTGCTAAGGAATATGAAAAAATAAAAAAACAGATTACATATCAAAATGAGTAAACTACAAATTTATTGAGCAATGGGCTCAAGATCAATAGCATAAATAGGATATTATGAGGAATATTAGGGTATTTATGCTGTTAAGGATGAGCTCCGGCGTGTTCGCAAACAGCACGTGCAGATCCTGCCAGGAAGTCGGCACTGCACAGCGCTAATCACAAGCTCTGAGACAGACATTTGCCGATCTGTGCAGCCGAGCATGGGGACAATGTCTCACTGCCTGTTATTAGCGCTGTGCAGTGCCGGCTTCCTGGCAGGATCTGCACGTGCGGTTTGCGAACACGCCTGAGCTCATCCTTACTGTTGATCTTGAGCCCAGATTTTCAGATTACCTAGCACTAGGGGTGCAACGGATCGTCACTGATCCGCGATCCGAACGGTTCACCCTGTTCGGATCGGTACACATGCGCTCAGCGGAGCGCGCCGCTGCCTCGGCCTTAGGAAAGGCCGCGGCTTCGGCCTAGCTCCGGAGCAGCAGCCATCTTGGTACATCCGGCGGCTGTTTACCACATGATCGCTCTGTCAAATGACGGAGCGATCACTTGTAAACAAACTGGCGTCATGTCATGACGCCGGTTCCTCTCTCCCCTCCGTGTACTGATCTGTACAGTGGAGGGGAGAGATCGGATGGCAGCAGTGCCAATACTCTGCTAATATATTATTACAATGGGGGAGATTTTTTTTTTTTTTGTTGATCCAAAAATGATCCGAACCGTGACTCCTGATCCGAGGAACGATCCGAACCGTGAGTTTTTTGATCCATTGCACCCCTACCTAGCACTATAAAAAAAAAAACTTTAGCCAACCTATTTTTATTAAGCTACCTATATACCTTACCTATAAAAACAATCTTAGGATTTAGTTCAAATTAGCAAAAAAACAAAAAAAAAAAAAAAAAAAAAAAACAAACACACAACACACCAGACAACACTTTAGATATTGCCAATGCCATCTTTAATGAGCCCGTCTGCTGCTTTTCTGGGCAGCCTCATCTCGACAGATGACAAACCAAGTATTGTGCATGTGACCAAGCACAGCATACAGATGCTTGTTTTCAACCACAGTGATGATAAAATCAAACGAATTTTCAAATGAATGAATTTCTAACAGGGTCTGGTTTTCACTAAGGCCGAATTCACACCTGAGGGTTTACTTTTCAGGTTTTTACCGCGATTTTGTACAGGTCAAAAAGGTCACCAAAAGCAGAAAAATGTCTTTAATCTGCCCAAAAAGAGGCTCATGTACTTTGAGCTTCAGGTGATGAAACGCTCAGATATGAACAGGTGCCATTGAAATGAATGGGATTTTGCTTGGGCGTTTTTCAAGCGTTTTACGAGCTGAAAACACTCAAGTTGCAGCCTTAGGAAAGTCAGTTTATTCCAAAATCAAATTTTTAAAAACAAGGTTTTAGAGTACTAAAGTACTGAGAATTTTCATACAAACACCCAAAATCTGCTAGTGTACCTGTATAGGAATCTAAATTCTCAAAACACCAGGGAGGAAAGTGCGGCCCCTTTTGTTCCTCTACAGAAGGACTAGGCACCTGAACAGCTCTTGAGGTACGATTGCTCCAAGTCACGCCATCCCAGTTGTCTGCCCCCCTCTGCAACCCTATCTGCTCACAAACACAAGACAGCTGTGGGCTGGCCTTGAAAACACATCAATTCTCCTTAAACGGCCTCCATAAATCACTTTCTGGCCCCAGACAACTGCAGGAACTCATAAAATGACCTGCTACAAGAATAGTCTATTTTGGGTGTGGAGGTTTTCACAGCCACACCTGTTTGCTGTAGAAATGATTTGCACCGTCTCTAAAACACAGCAGATCGATTATGGCAACCATGACACAGAGGAAACTAGTTCACTCCGAGGACAACTGAGAATTTGTATCCAGGAAGCAACTTTCTAGTGTGCATCAGATAAAAGGGTTTTTAGGAGGATTTCATTCTATTCTTCTTGGAGACACCCATCACTAGGAATAAAGTTGAGGGAGAAACCAGACTTTTGAGCCAACAAAATAGAAAAGAGTGGAAATCTTCCAATGGGAACACCTGTTCCATTGATCCAGTCTAAGATGTGATTTTCCTCACTTTAGGAGAGATTCCCCTCTCACTTCCTGCTGTCTGTATAGAACAGGAATTAAAAGGGAAATCTCTCCAACACACACTTTGCTTTAGTTATATATAGGTGCTACAACTTTTTTTTTTTCCCTTATTAACACTATCCAGACTTTAGATATGCTTTAGCCCCTATTGCTGCCACAGACATAAGGCCATACTTCAGGGTGTTTTTTTTTTCCCCCCCTCTAACACACACGTAAATCTGATAAGCCAACCATCAGGTGGAAGGGACAGGAAGGCTGTCCTAATAGCAAAGTAGGAGACACTAACACACACATACATATATTTGTATTATAATATACATTTTAATTAATATCACCAATTTAAAGATGAGTTTATTGTTGACCATTATTGGCACCTTTAAAAAAAAAGTTCCAGAAAAATGCAGTCTGCAGCCTTCGACCATCTCTTGTATCATGTCTGCAATCTCTTACTTAACCACTTGACATCCGCGCTATCACCGAATGACGGCCACAGCGCGGACGAGAAGTCCCGGGAGGCCGTCACATGACGGCCTCCCCTGTGCACGCGCCCTGCAGGGCGTGCGCCGAGCGCGCTGTGATCACCGAGTCACAGACTCGGGTGATCACCGATCCAAGGAGGGGCCAGTCCCAGCCCCTTAGCTGATCACATGATGGAAACAAAAGATCGGTAATCTTTTTTTCTACACATGCGGATAGCGCGAGTAGAGAAAAAAAGTCGATCACCGGCTCAAATGCGAGGGACAAAGGTCCCGAAGTGGAAGAGGCACATCTGCCTCATCTGTGCCACCCAATAGTGCCCACGGTGCCACCCATCAATGCCCGCAAGTGGCAGCTATCAATGCCCACCAGTAGTGCCACCTAGCAGTGCTGCCCATCAGTGTAACTGATCAGTACCCATTATTGCCACCCATCAGTGCCCATCACTGCCGCCTCATCAGCGTACATCAATGAAGGAGAAAAAATTACCTGTTTAAATTTTTTATAAAAGTATAAAAAAAAAAAAATTCAGTCTTTTTACATTTTTCTAACAAAAAATAAAAACCAGAGGTGATCAAATACCACCAAAAGAAAGCTCTATTTGTGGGGGAAAAAATGATAAAAATTTCATTTGGGTACAGTGTTGTATGACCACGCAATTGTCATTCAAAGTGCGTCAGCGCTGAAAGCTGAAAATTGGTCTGGATAGGAGGGGGGGTTTAAGTGCCCAGTAAGCAAGTGGTTAAACTTAAACACACTGCTAATAGTATTAGCAAAATTTTCATTCGGTGCACCTCTAGCAGACATGGTACAGGAGATGGTCAGAGACTGCAGACATAATACAAGAGATCAATGCAGCCTCACCAGTGCCCGTCAGATGCAGCCTGCCAGTCAGATGCAGCCTCTCACCAGTCCATGCAGCTCGCCAGTGCCCGTCACGCGGCCCCTCGCCAGTGCCCGTCACGCGGCCCCTCGCCAGTCCATGCAGCTTGCCAGTGCCCGTCACGCAGCCTCTCACCAGTGCCTGTGGATGCAGCTTGCCTGTGCTCAGATCAGAGCGGTGATCTCCGTGTGTCATTTGAACTGCCCGGACCGCAGTAACAATGTCCCGCCTCCTGTTAGCACGTCACACTGATTCAATGTCCCAGCAATCACAGGAGGCGGGACATGGTTATTACGGCCTGACAATTCAGCTCACTGACACAGGGAGATCGCCGCTCTGCAAGGAGAGGAGGAGGGAGGACAGGACCTTGAGCCAGGATGATACCCCGCAATGGGCGGCGCAGCCACCGCTACTGTGCGATTTTCCTTTCGGCAATGTGCCGAAAACACCATTTTCGGCCGATATGTTTCGGCGGCCAAAATTTCAATGATTCCCTAGTGGAAACCTGCATCCATCCACTTGTATTCCTCCTCCTCGCTAGCAGGGGTGCTTACAAATGATCAGCTTCCCTTTATGCAAAACCTTTATCAAAAAATAAATAAAATTTTATCTAAAGAGTTTTCTATTTAAGATACATTAATACTTTATTTAGCATAAAATGGAGCTTATGTAGCAAGAGGCTGTATATTCTGCAATATTTACATTTTTGGTAAACTCTTTCAATCAATCCAAGCTCTGCAAGCTGAGATAACATGCACTGCATTGATGCATTCACACAATTTCATAGTAGCCATCAGATAAAAACAAAAGTTCAGGAATATTCCTTTATCCCATTGTTTTGCAAATCTATGTACAGTTGCTCTTTAAAAATGATGATTTAAAGCGAGTGGATTTAAATGAAGCCTTTTTTTACTAGCGATTTAAATCATATCGACCCCAATTTAAATCTGCTAGTAGATCCAAAACTCCCACCCTCCCCCCCCCCATGTTACTTGTCCAAAAAGGTGCCCCATCCAGAGTGGGAGTGCTGATACAGGTGGTGTGTGTTTTACTAGCCAGATCACCAGGTGGAGAAAAAAAAAAAAAAAAAAAAAAAAAAAAAAAAAAAAAAAAAAAACCACACTAAAATGCAGCCACAACTAATAGATTGGTTTTAGGGGGCCAGTTCACACTACATGCAGTCCGGTGTTTTTTGTAGAAAAAAAAAAACTAAGAAAACACACACACACACACACACAAGGAAGAGAAAAGAGAAGCAATGCAGCATCTGGAACGGATCTGGAATGCATTTTTTGTGGTGTGAACCTGCACTCAAAAGCAAAGCAGATGAGTACCTGAAGCATCAAGCATTATGAGTCTTGCGGGTTCTTCCTTATTACGAGTTGTGCAACAAAATAATTCGACATGGGTTTTACGGTGCACAAACCTCTCAAATCTTGAGGCAGTCGATGTAAGACCCCCTTCACACTGGGGCGGTTTGCAGGCACCATTGCACTAAAAATAGCGCCTGCAAACCAACCCGAAACAGCCGCTGCTGTGTGTGGAGCGGTGGGCTAGCAGGACGGGGAAAAAAGTCCATGCTAGCAGCATCTTCGGAGCGGTGTATACACCGCTCCTGCCCATTGAAATCAATGGGGCAGCATGGCTAAACCGCCGGCAAAGCGCCTCTGCAGAGGCGCTTTGCGTCGGTTTTTAACTCTCGGCCGCTAGCGGGGGTAAAACCACCCCGCTAGCGGCCGAATACCGCCGCTACTAATAGCGGCGCTTTACCGCCGACGCACCTCCCACCCCAGTGTGAAAGGGGCCTAAAAATTCCCCACTTGGCGATTAGCATTACAAGAATTACGAACAATTTTTTAAAAAGTCACTTTTTTCAGGAGCAGTGATTTTAATAATGCTTAAGTGAAACAATAAAAATGAAATATTGCTACAATGTACCCGATACCCATTCACATGGGGAGGGGCGGAATCTGGGAGTCCCCTTGTTAAATGAGGCTTTCAGATTCCGATAAGCCCCCTGCCCGCAAACCCCCACAACCACCAGGCAAGGGTTGTGGGGATGAGGCCCATCAACATGGGGACAAGGTGCTTTGTGGGCACCCCAAAAGCATCCTCCCCATGTTGAGGGCATGTGGCCTGGTATGGTTCAGGAGGGGGGGGGGGGGTGTTTGGCCCTCTTGTTCCGCCCCCCTGGTTGCGTGCTCAGATAAAGGGTCTGAATCTCAGGGCGGACTTACGCTTTTTTTTTTTTTTTTTTTAAATTTGGCTTGGGGTTCCCCTTAAAACCCATACCAGACCTGAAGGGCCTGTTAATGGACTGGCGGGACCCGTGACATTTTTTACAATGATTTTTTCTATATTGCCGAGACCTGACAATACATTAGAGCTGCGAGTAGTTTTACATGACATTTTTTCCTTTAGAAATGTCATTTTGCTGGAGTACTATTCTAAAAGCGGGAAAGATGAGCTACTTTACAAGCATACCAAGAACACCCCCGGCCCCCAGCCACGATATTTAAGGAATATTTTATTTTTAGACCCCTTTCACACTGGAGGCATTCTTTCAGGCGTTTTAGCGCTTTCACACGGGGGTGCTGCGCTGGCAGGGCGTCACAAAAGGTCCTGCAAGCAGCTTCTTTGCAGCGCTGTAGGAGCGGTGAATACACTGTTCCTAAAGCGCCCATGCCCATTGAAATCAATGGGCAGCGCCACCGAGGCGTTTTTAACCCTTTTTCGGTCTCTAGCAGGAGTTAAAGCCACACGAATAGCGGCACTTTACTGCCGATGCCCGGGCGCTTTCAGTGTGAAAGGGCTCTTATTGTGTCACTTCAAGCATTATTTAAAAAACACCTGGGTCCCCAAACACTTTTTATGGCAATAACTTGCATATGAGCCTTTAAAATTAGCACTTTTGATTTTTCACGTTAGTGTGTCAGACTTTAACGGCGTTCCGCGGCTTTCGAACACCCGATGTTTGAGTCGCACTTACGTTCAACTCAAACAAACATCGGGCTCATCTCTACCGGTAAAGTAACTCCTAGAAAAAAGTACAAATTGTCCTTCAAGATCTACAACACAACATTAGAATGGGAACATGAAAGTACACGGATAGTGTAAACCCCAGAAGTGTAACTTTCAAAAGTTGCATATATGCTCAGTGGCTGCTTTTGTTCTGCACGACTGCTCGCTAAAAAAACAGGAAACAAAAATTCTGAAGCTGCAAAACATTGCATAAAGCATGCAAATATGGTTAACTGGTTCAGTTGTTATTCAACAAATCAAAATGGGTAAGATGTCCCATCTAAGCAACCTTGACAATACAATGGATTGATGGGACCAGAAGCTCAGAGCATTACCCTCCTGGGATATTCAGACTGCCTTCTCGAGCTTACAGACAAAGACCAAACACCTGGTTAGAGAAGTCACCAGACTATTTTAAGTTAATAGACATCTACAGCTGTTCTGTAGGTTTCATACAAACGGGATGTGAAAAAAAATAAAAATAAACCACCACACACACACACACACACACACACACACTTTTCAGCCTGTAAGCACACCTCTAGGTTAACCTATGTGGACACACACTTAAAAAGGTGTATTGGAAGAAGAGCATTTAGGAGTGTAAAAAATAATGTGCCTTAATGCATTCTAATGACCAGAATAAATTAAAATTCAGCACATAAATGTGTGTGCAATATGCGACTACCAAGTTTTTTTTCCTGCCAGGAAAAAAAAGCCTCCAGAGGCTCAGTGCGCATGAGGCCTTAGAGGAAGTATGCAGAAGGCCTTCTCTGGAAACAATGAACCTTGACAAGGACCATCTAGGAGTAGCAGAAGACCACGTTGGGTTTCTCTCCTGCCAGCTTAGAGAAGGAAGATGAGGCACTGACGGAAGACTAGAATCTGTATACACAGCATGTACCCAGTTAGGTTATCCAGCTGAAAGCCTGCTTCATACCTATGCTTTTCTTCTTTTTTTAGAGTGTTTTCAGTTTTGCACAAACACACTACAGTCCATTTAACATGGTTTCCTATGGGTTATGTTAAGATCTGTGCATTTTATGGAAAGGGCCGAGGACTTTCTGGTTCCATAGACCACAATGGATCAAAAATGTGCATTGAAAAAACACAAAATGAACCTGGAATATGCAAACTGCATAGGTGTGAACCAGGCCTAAAACTCCAAGTTAGTTTCCAACACCTTGCCGAAAACATGCCACAAACAGTCTTCAAACTATGGCCCTCCAGTTGTTCAGGAACTACAATTCCCATCATGCCTAGTCATGTCTGAATGTGCCTCATAGGAGGTGTAGTTCCACAACAGCTGGCGGGTCATAGTTTGGAGATCCCTTAAACCGTGGCTTTTACCCGATTCTAGACAAGTGTCATTTAAAAAAAGCGGCCAATGAATATAGTGTCAGTGAACCTCTAGCAAGCAAAGGGGAAATGTTTAGCTGTATAGTACAAAGAACATCTAGCTCTCTTTCACACAGGTAGCCAGGGGCAGTAAAAACAGTGTGTTGTGCTGAAGCTTTACCACCCCCCCCCCCCAGACCACCCTCCTAAAACATAAGCAGCTGGAAGAGACTGTATACATGCCAGCATTGCTCGTCAAACTTACCCACTGAAGTCAATGGGGCTGCACCGCATCTGCAAGCCAAGCTCTTTGCGCACCATTGCATCATTCTTCAATACAAAGTCAGAAAGCGTCCACTCTTTTTCCTGGCTGGGGGGACATTCATCATCTAGCTCTTTCCAAGAGGGATTGGCCATGTCATTTTGATTTCAGCACTTTCAAATCATGGAATCTTAGCCCCACATGTGGGCATTGCCTAGAGGGACCTGCATGCACATATAGCCTACCTGGGAACACCCACTCCTAATATTTATAGCATTCTGATATATTTACCCAACTTCACCCACTGCTTGCATCAGGGACTAATGGCTTGAAAGGAGTACTGAGGCAGGGTGCCATTTTCAGGTAACTATGTATAGCACCCTGGTGCTATAAAAAAGGTCCACATGCAACAGGGATAACCGCAGCCTTGAGAGATTGTGAAGCAAAGGCCATTCAAGAATTTGATGGAGATTCACAAGGCATGGACTACAGCTGGTGTCAGTGCTTCAAGAGCCACCACACACAGACGTATCCAGGACATGGGCTACAACTATCACATTCCTTGTGTCAAGTCACTCCTGAACTAGAGACATCAGAAGCATCTTACCCGGGCTAAGAAGAAAAAGGACTGGAATGTTGCTCAAATGGTCCAAAGTCCTCTTTTCGGATAAAAGTAAATTTTGCATTTCATTTGGAAATCAAGGTCTCAGAGTCTGGAGGAAGAGTGGAGAGGCTCAGTGTGAAGTTTACACAGTCAGTGATGATTTGGGGAGCCATGTCATCTCCTAGTGTTGGTCCACTGTGTTTTATCAAGTCCAAAGTCAGTGCAGGAAATTCTACAGCACGTCAGGCTTCCCTCTGCTGACCAGCTTTATGGACATGCCGATTTCATTTTCCAGCAGGACTTGGCACCTGCCCACACTGCCAAAAGTACCAATACCTGGTTTAATGATCATGGTATCACTGCGCTTGATTGGCCAGCAAACTCACCTAACCTAAACCCCATAGAGAATCTGTGGGGTATAGTCAAGAGAAACATGAGCGACAGCAGATCCAACAAGGCAGACGAGTGGAAGGCTGTTATCAAAGCAACCTGGGCTTCCATAACACCTCAGCAGTGCCACAGGCTGATCGCCTTCATGCCACACCGCATTGATGCAGTAATTCATGCAAAAGGAGCCCCGACCAAGTATTGAGTGCATACTATACTGTACACGGACACTTTACAGTAAACCAATACTTCCGTATTAAAAAAAAAAAAAAAAAAACTTTTTTTTATTGGTCTTATGTAATATTCAACATTTTCTGGGAGATACTGAATATTGAGTTTTCACTAGCTGTAAGCCATACTCAAAGTTAAAAGAAAGAAATGCTTGAAATATATCACTGTGCATAATGAATCTATATACTAAAAGTTTCACTTTTTGAATTGAATTACTGAAATAAATTAACTTTTTGATGATATTCTAATTTGTTGAGATGCACCTGTATTACAACACACTAAAGACCACTGTAAAAGTAATACATGTTTTATATCTAAACAGGAACAAAGATACAAAATCGGAACTTTGGACCCAAACACACCAGTGACCTAGATATGGCTTTCACTGTGTAGATAACCTTGTTGATTCAAAAGGTTTGTTTACAAAGTCATTGCGCACATTCTAGTTTCAGTTTTGCATCTTAAAAAAGGGACTCTCCATGTCACTAAAGCCCGCCTCCACACCAGATGGTTTTATAGCAGCTTTCCCTTAAAAGTAGAGTTCTGCAAAAAAAAAAAAAAAAAAAAAAAAAAAAAAAAAAAAAAATTGATTTAAAAGTCAGCAGCTACAAATACTGCAGCTGCCGACTTAATAAAATCGGACACTAACCTGTCCTAGAGTCCAGCGATGCGGGCGAACAAAGCCCTGCTCGTCCCCCCCTCCTCCTCTCTGCGGCGCCGGCATTGTAAGTGTAGGCTTCACAGCCAAGCACCCACTGCGCATGCGCGAGGTGCGCAGAACGCCGTGACTGGCCGGGTAATCATCTGGGACCTGTGAAGTGTCCCAGATGATTGCCGAGGGGGGGGGGGGGGGGGGGTTGATCTACCTTCTGGTGCCACGGCGTGCCGGGTTGAGTGGGAGCTGGGGACCCTCTGGGAAAAATATATATAGATATAGATATAGATATATGAGGGCTCAACTCTCTTAAAGCGGAAGTTCCATTTTTTGGGTTGTACTCTGCTTCAAGCCTCATGTACACTGCTGTTGGTAAATGGCCGTTTAGGCTTAATGTACACGGGACGTTTTTACAACCACTCCTGAACAATTTAACTTGACAGATAGCAACCCACGTTTAAAGTGTCTATTTTGCTGCATTTACATGTCGCGTTTAGCAAAAAATAACCAAAAAAAAATGAAAAACGCCTGTAAATGAAACGCGGCCAAACGCGAGTTACCACGTTTAGAAGCATTTAAAATGCCTCTAAACTCAGCGTCTGAACAAATTTTTTTTTTCCCCCCCCTTTCCAAAAAAGGCCTCTAAACTCAACTGCCTAGAAACTACTATAAATGCTCCTGTGTACTTGTACTGATAAGATAACATAGAAGGAGAGTTCAGGAGCAGTTGAAAAAAATGCCCAATGTCCACACTGTTGTCACCAGGACAGGAAAAGTAAAAAGTGTCTTAATAGAGATAAGAGACAGCAATAAAACGATGTGGGGTGCTGATCTGTGATATCTCCAAAATGGGGTCACGATCATTGCATCCCTTCAAACTCCACATGGCCTGCTCAGACATCTCAGATGACATTTAGGAAACAGAGGGTAAAGGAGACGTCACGCCAAAGTCTAGAATCCAAAAAGATTTTATTCAAAAAACACATTTCAAGGTCCAGCCTCCACCCCTTCCTCCGCCCCCCACTTTCTTTAGGGTTTGGGGGGTGCTGAAAAAGAGGGGGGTGGCCTCCTCACTCCCGATTTAAGCCACTAATTGCTGTACTACTGTCTCGCAATAGCGTGGGTTGCACGGCAATCATGGGTTTAAATCAGGTGGTGAGGCGGCAACAGATCACCTCCTTACCACCTGTCAAACACAGATCGCTTTTCAGCGGAGCAGCAGTGTCTGCTGCACTTGTGAACGAACCGTTAGTTGCTTTCCACAGCAGCACTCTCAGGGTCTGTTCACACATAAATTTGGGGGGGGGGGGGGGGGGGTTAGTAAAACCCTGCGTCCCCAATCCCCCCCCCCCCCCTTTACTTGCTGGAGGCAGTAGCCAAAAGGTGTACACATGCTGCAGCAGGAACTAAACACTGTTGCTTTTGGTGGGTGCTACCATCTGCCAATCTTGACCCATTCAAATAAATGGGGATACTCAGCAAGAGTCCCAACAACTGCATGCTTCTGCGGAGTCCAGGGGGTTATAGCTTGTGGTGACAGGGCGTATAACTCTTGCTGCTACATTTGTACACCTCTGGCAAATGCAGCTATGGGTGGTGTGGTAAAAACACAACTGTGGGGTTTTACCAACCCCTAAACTACAAGTGTAAAATTAATTCTTACTGATCTGATCCCCTATAAAGGCCGCTTTCACACCGATGTTCTGCATTTTACAAGCACTGTGCATTTGCAACATTCCTGGGTTGGCTGCAGGTACACTGTACTGCACCCGCGGTGTGGGTAAACCACAATGCATCAGTGCGAAAGCAGCCCTATACCAATATGCCCAGTCTATTGCTTTACACTGACCTGAAAAATCTTGCCTTTCCTGCTAATGGCAGCACTCTAGCTCCCTACTACAGCGCCAACTTTAGTAGTCCTTCCGCATTGCACTCGGTTTGAAGCTCTAGAATGGCGGGTCAGTAAGCCCAGACTGCGATCTACCAGTCACCTGGTTGCAATCTACTGGTTGCTAACCCCTGGCCTATAGCCTTGTTCACATGTGTACTACATCATACACCCATGTGAAAGCCATGTTTGTCTGCTTGGGGTACACAGGTGTTCCATGCAGGCAATCCCATTCATGTCAAAATGGGATGCAGTGGTTGAAACGGACACAGCTGTTGCTCCACATTTGACAGCTGTGTATGTGCTCAGCCCTGAACGCACACTGTCTGCATTCAGGGCCATGCACCCGCATGGCTGTCCAATAGGGAGCAGTGGCTGTGCCCATTAAACCATTGCATTCCAATTGATATGAATGGGCCTGCCTGCATGGAACATCTGTGCATCCCTGTGTGGGCAAAAATGGCCCATATGCTGTAGCATGCCCTTGTGAACGAGGCATAATACTAACAAATCTAATAAAATAAGCGACTTCTGATCAGCCAGTTTACTTGAGGTCTAGCCCAAAACAAGTTTTTGGGATAGTGGGGAAGGATTAGAATCAGTCATGTTTACACTGCTATCCAAGTCTCCATTTGATAGATTAACACTCTAAAAATGGTTTTACCGGACAGGAAGTGGGAAAAAAAAAGCCATTGATCGCAATCTACCGGTCGACCACAGGTAAATCATGAACAGGGCTATGCTTCCCCCCACCTCTGCCACGCATGTCCACTGCATAGTGAAAGGCAGCATAGGGCTGGATGGAGGGTGGGGGCAGGAGTTGCCTCAGTTACCCAGCAGATGATTGGTTACTAGGACTGCCCGGTGTCCTAGCAACCAATCACCAGCTTATTATGAAAAAGTTAAATCCAGCAGCTCCCGCCCTCCATCCATGTGCTCCCACCCTCCAGTACACAGGCAGTCCGGTAGGGGAGTGCTACCTACACAGCGCTGTGTATTTGGGGGCGGGGAAGAAATTATGTGAAGGGAAGAGAGGACACTGTTGGGGGGGGGGGGGTAAATGAGACAGAGGACACACTTCTTTGGGGGGGGGGGGGGGGGGGGGGGGGGGGGGGGAGCACAGGACACTACCTGTGACACTAGATCTTCATGCTGTCATTACATTTCCACCAGGTTGTCCAGGTAGATCGCAACCTCTGCCTACCCCGGTACTAACCAAAAACTTTGTTCTGTGTTGCCGTTGAAGAGTTCCACTCACTTCCTGTCTGATAAAAAAAATGTCAGTAGGACAGGAAGGGGGGCAGGGCGCCCCATTGGAGCAGCCTCCCCCAGTATGAAGCAGAGGTCCCTGCAGGAACCACTGAACACATATTTCAGCAGCTATGGATGCAGGACTTTTCCCTTTCAGAAATGAACATCAGCAGTCGCTGGGACTTAGTGGTTGGGGAGAGGAGATGCTTGGATAAAAATAAGAGCCACTCAGCAGATGAGTTTACTTTAAATTCCCTTCAGGATACACACATTATGAGAAAAACCATGTAGGCTGCTAACCTCTCCATCTGAAATAGTTAGGTCAGCAAAAGCTACCCACAATTTTTTGTCTTCTCAGCAGTTTACGTTAAAACAAACCTGTGTGATCCAAGCTGAGATCCCACACTGAATGGCTTCCTGGAGGCCCATGACCAGAGATGAGCATAGAAGTGGGCCAATCAGTGGAAGATCTACAGATGTCACAGAATTACGCAGCCTGACCATGATAAAACCACACACACAAAAAGTGCTAACAGACTGAAGGTACGCTAGAATGAGGTCCTCTTTTCTCTAGCCATTGTCAAAGCGAAGGAACAATCTCTCATGGGAGGTTGTAGATGGCAGGCTCAATGCAAGTAGAGGCAGCCAAAAGCTCCAATATGAGCCTATCCAGTGGCTATGAACTCTGCCAAGATCTCCTAAACACAATACCAATAAAATGTGCATGGTTGGTGGTGAGGTAGGTGCCTAAGAGGACATGTGCAGCATGTACCCGCTGCCCATTTATATTACTTGGGGCAGAAGACATCTTATAAACTTACAAAGAGCTTGCTTATATTTCTGAGAACAAATTGCAAGATTAGCAATTGGCCAAAAATAAATTCTCACGTTCACATTTTTTTTTTTTCAATAAGGAGTAGGAGATTTATTTGTAATATTTGTCCGTTTCATCAGGAACTGGTTGAAAGTCAAGCTGTGGGTGATCTTGTCAGCCAACATCCTTTTGTCTACAAATCAAAAGGAACCAAGTGGAAAATTGTCAGCCAAGCAGCAACTGCATCTAGATGCAGATACTGTTTAAGTATTATGACAGCCGGGAGTAGTCATCTGCCAACTAAATAACCAGCAGAGGAGATTTCAATGGAGGAAAATCAACAGATGAAAGGAATCTCAGTGTATGGCCAGCTTTACCCAATGACACCCCGCGTCACTGTATATCCACCTGTATAAACTCCATTGGCAGAGCTTTGCCTTGGGGGATAATGCCATTACCCCTCCCCCCACCCATATTACAGTGTTTGGGCCTGGCTTGACTGTTCAAGCTTTTGTTCAAAATGGTTAATTTCCTAATGGTTAGGAGAACAAATGGCCACTCTGGGGTGGGGTTCAATAGTGCAAAGTCTAAAAGGGGAGATATGGTCACTTTGCCCTGAATGATTAAAAAAAAGGGACAGATCCCCATTAAAGATCCAAGATAAGTGTGACTGCTCAAAGGTCAGGTCAAATCAATGGATTCTTATGTACTGTATGTAAAACGTCTGCCTGTGTATATACAAAATGACAATTTGCCTAAAATGCTTTAAAGTCAGCCAATGGGCTGAACAAAAAAAAAAAAAAAAAAAAAAAAAAAAAGGGGGGGGATTCCTTCCTCCACTTAATGTTAACTTAATCTTCCTCCCTGGGACATTGTATTCGGACGCTGGGACTCTCTGCTGTCACAATACAGATCAGCAGCCGCCGATCGAGAAACATTTTCCTGACAAAGTTCTGTTGAACAGGGACAACCACACAGATATAAATTTGTCTGGTCGAGTTTCAATCCATCTATGGCCAACTTAAATGATGTGCCAACCCATTCCTTGAGAAAAAAGTGTAAACTGCATAAACGCATTCAGGCTGTTTAAGGTGTGGTAATCCGGTGACGTCTCCTCTCCCAGTAATTACTGAACTACAATAGTCTTTTGAAGACAACAAAATGAAGAATGCAAGTATTCTGAAAGGGGGTGGGGGGGGGGGGGGGCAGAGACCATGACAAGTCAGACTATGCCAATATTTACTTTTTAAAGTA
This sequence comes from Lithobates septentrionalis, assembly GCA_037952835.1. Classification (NCBI taxonomy): domain Eukaryota; kingdom Metazoa; phylum Chordata; class Amphibia; order Anura; family Ranidae; genus Lithobates; species Lithobates septentrionalis. The sequence continues at coordinate 7,591 of JBBDGP010004236.1, read as the reverse complement.
AACCTCAGCTGGGAGTTCACACCTTTATCTGAAAAATGGTCTGAAAGAGGGCCAGTGCCGACTAAAGTAGGGTACACACTACTCGATTTAACCTTCAACCCCGCAGGTTGAATGAATAAAGAATAAATAAAATTAAAAAAACTCTCCGGTCAGAGCCCCTGTACTAAACACACAAGGTTAGTTGTGTGATCTCCCCCGCTGAGCTGTTGTGTTCTGATAGGGGGACGCCAGAACACTCTGATCAGCGCTCGCTGCCATTGGCTGAGAGCGCCAATTGGGAGTCGTTGGATGCTGGTTTTCAAGCATGCACATCCAACAGAAGCTGGCTTCTGTCGGCCATTTTTTCGGTGAACCGGTTGATATCTGGCATCGTACGAGAGAAATTTTCATGCTTGTCCCATTGAATAATTTTGCATGAATTGTGATAATCGGCTCTCAAAAGCAGAGAACGAACGATCAGATTATTGTACGTTCGCTTCAAAAGCAGAACTTTTCTGATCGGGTGTACGCTCCTTCAGCCACAGGTTAAGGAAAAAAAAAAAAAGTCTTGATTCCCCCAATCACAGTGAGTGTTGATGGGGGAATCCTTCCTGCTGAGCCATTGTGTTCTGATGGCTGGGAAACCTCCCGCTGTCAGAATACAAGAATTCCTACTTGCAGCCCCAACAGACAGAAGCCAGATTGGTGACTCAGATTTTCTCTACAGCCTGATCACCCCTCCCTGCTTCCCCTATAAGTACACAGTGAAGTGAGCAGCAGACGGATGAGGACAAGTCATTTCTTCAGCTCTCTCCTTCTGTCATATAGAAAAAAAACTCTGATTAGTAGAGGGAAGGGCAGCAATGGGAGCCAGTCTGCTGTACAGGCGATTACAAGAGGCTCATATGCAGACAGATTTAGGAACTTCCATTAGATTAAGTGAGGGGAAAAAAAAAAAAAAACAACCCACAAAACATTGGTTTATTCTAAACTTGCCTAGAGTTTCCACTTTAAGGGGTTGGTTCATTTTATAACAACATTTTTACAGTGCAGTCAAGGGGCCCGACAGTTTAAAAACCATGATGCAAGGTGAGCTTTGTTTAAATGATGTACCTGTGGGCCAAGCGTGATTTATACAAAGCCTGGCCAAAAAAAAAAGAAAAGAAAGAAAAAACTAGTATTGAGTGATGTGGGCCATCCTTAATGTAAACCAGGATAGATAGAACACCAAGTGTGCCCCCATTATCACAAACCCTCCCTTTCATCAGCGCAACATGCGCCATCCAATCCGCACGCTGCACATGTGCCAGAAAAAAAAAAATTGATGTTTCTCATCGAACCAATGGGACAAGAAAATTGGAAGGAGCAGGATGGAGACTCTTTTCTGTCCATGTACACAAAGGCTTTTAGCAGAGTTTAGGAGCTTCTGTGGTTAGGGGAGCTTCAACCTCCCTCAACGTGGAAGAATCATGTTCAGAATATTAATGTTGTAATCATGGGCCGCAATTAAAAAAAAAAAAAAAAAAAAAATCACTACACGATTTTGCTGCGGTTAAAGTAGGCTGTGTGTACATGAAGCCTAACACACTGCACGTGGTTTTGTTAAGGAAAGTTCAAAAGAAAAAAAAAGAAAGAAAAAAAAAAAAAGAAAAAAAAAGAAAAGAAAAGAAAAAAAAAAAAGAGAAAGAAAAAAAAGAAAGGGTTTTTTTTTTTTTAGACTACAGAACTGCTGCACCAAGCTGCTAAAACAGTGCACCTATACCACCCACAAAAGTGCAGAGGGAACAGAGAGGGTGTTTGTTCACCTTTTCTGAAAAGGTGAATGATCACCAAGTACCTGTTCACACCTGTGCGCTGTGTCACACAAGAGAAATCCCCCATTATGATCTACGAGGTCCATTCACACCCATGCAACACACAACTTTGGTGCCTTTTCGGCTCCATATACCTAAATAGGAGCGCAAATGCATAAACAAGGCATTAAAAAAAAAAAAAAAAAAAGAAGAAAAAAAAAATAAAATAAACACATGTATGCTTTAGTGGCCTTTGATTCCTCCCACAGAATCCTGGCTCTGCTTAAAAGGAGAAATCCGATTGGTTACTAAGGGCAACCTCCCCACCATTAGGACTGTTTCTGTACAACAGCCTCATGTACAGCCGCCCTTGCCCTTTAAGACACAAAAGGCAGCCGGTTCTGCCTGCACAATCCAGCCTTTATGAGGTTACGCTTGTGCCAATGTTTGTGAAACAATGAACAGACCTGTGGGAGGGCCTGCAAAACAGCAACACGCCCTGGCAAATTACTGCCAAGCACCAATGCTCCTAATTATGTGAAATAGACAGAAATAGAGCCGATCCCATGGCTGAGCACAGACACCGGGGATTTCTCTGCAGTGGTGTGCGATACACTGCTTCTTCCCAGCACAACAGATGTGTTTTCATTTGGCTCTTAGTTCTCAGTGCGAGGATTCTGTGTTCCAGCGAACAGGATTTTCCCCAAATATTCCGCTATCACATTACTGCACTCCACCAACAGCCATCAGCGTCTAACCTAGCCACATAAAAAAAAACCCAATGCTAATTTTAGAAGTTTTTTTTTTTTTTAACTTGCTGTTACGCAATTTGGCAACTCTGAAATGGAAAAAAAACGCAACCAAGGAAAACAAGAAATTTTAAGTGAATGTACATTTAAAAAAAAAAAAAAAAAAAAAAAAAAGGAAGGAGGCCCAACCAACCTAATCCAACCAGAAACCACCCTACCCAGGTGTGTACTTACATGTCTGACAGCAGTATCTACCTCTAGCCAGAAGCTTCTGGCTCTAGTCACACCTGCGCAGAACCTCAAATTCCACTGCCAATAGATGGATCACAGATCAGGCAGGTCAGCCAAATTTGGCCATTCCTGCTTGACAAAATGCATTCTAACAACTGACTTCTGTCGAATGGGACTGCTCAATTGCGGAGAAGAGGCTGGAGTGCAGGAGAAGAGAGTGGAGAAGAGACCGGAGAAGTCGGAAGAGACCCCCGAAGTCGGAAGAAGACGGAGCTACCTAATAAATTACTTTAAAAACCTGTGTAGTGTGTTTTTTTATTGACACTTTTTTTCCCCCATGGTGAATGGGTAGGGGTACGATGTAGCCCATACTCATTTACATAGGGTGGGGGCCGGGATCTGGGGGCCCCTTTATTAAAAGGGGCTCCCAGATTGCGATAAGCCGCCCGCAGACCCCGACAACCAACGGCCAGGGTTGTCGGGAAGAGGCCCTTGTCCTCATCAACATGGGGACAAGGTGCTTTGGGGTGGGCCGCAGGGTGCCCCCTTCACCAAAGCACCTACCCCCCCATGTAGAGGGCATGCGGCCTGGTACGGTTCAGGGGGGGGGGGGGGGGGGGGGGGGGGCGCTCGCTCGTCCCCACCCCCTTTCCTGAACGGCCAGGCTGCGTGTTCGGAAAAGGGTCTGGTATGGATTTTGGGGGGACCCTAACGCCGTTTTTTCGGCATAGAGGGTTCCCCTTAAAATCCATACCAGGCCTAAGGGCCTGGTATGCTCTTGGAGGGGAACCCATGCCGTTTTTTTATTTAAAATTTGGAGTGGAGTTCCCCCTCATGATCTTTTCTTTTTGCTGTAAAGTCGCTTCACTATAGATGAGGTTCCGACTTGGAGGCGACTTCCATTGAATTCTATGGGTACAGGTCGCCTAGAAGGAGTACAGGAACCTATTCTGAAGTCGGAGCGACTTCAGTAGTGTACATTAAGACGGCTCTCATTGACTATAATGTAATTCCCAATGTTGGGTGACTTGAGGGCTGACAAGTCGGATCCCAAGTCGCGGCAGTGTGAACCGACGCCCGGTTCAAAAAAAAATAAAAAATAAAAAAAAAGTCATGTGCGAGTCAGATTTGGTGCTGTGCAAATTCAGCTCCATAGACTTCAATGAGACTGGAATTAAATCACAATACTATGTTCACACTACTGGGAATCTAGCTTTTTTTGGGTTCTATTGGCCAGACAAGAATCGCAGCTGTGACCAATCCCTCACAAATTTGCATCAAAATCACACTTAACACATAAATCGCACTGTAAATTTGCACCACAAATCGCACCCAAAAACAGATGCAATTTGCACCACAGCATGTGAACCAGCCCTACTGAAATGGTTGGGTCAACAAAATGATTTTAAACACGTGTGGCGGTGTGATGCTTCCTGAACCCAGTGGAAGACGCAATCCTCATTTTCACTAAATAGACTATTTTGGGCAAAATGGACAGTCTCTGATCCAATTATACTAACCTCGCGGCTGAAGAAGCTGCAAATATCGAATGCCTCCCATTTTGGCAAACATGGAGCTCTCAGGCCTGAGCAGCCAATCACCAAACACTGTCACCTGTAAGGCTTGGTTCACATTGGTGTAATTCGGGAAGCCCTGCAAATCCAGTGTGGGTTCCCGCATCGCACGCAGTTCACACTGCCCTCTGCAGACCCCTGTGGGTGTCAATTAGGGCTGCAACTAACGATTATTTTCATAATCGATTAGTTGGTCGATTATTGTTGTTTCGATTAATCGGTTAATAACCTTAAAAAAAAAAAGTGTGGTGTATAATTTAGTTAATATGTAAAGTTTAAAAAAAAAAAAAAAAGCAATTTATTCTTAAATATCTCTATGCAGTGGTAAATATAAACAACCAACTATATGGTTAGGGAGCAAAATATTGAATCCACTCTGAGAATAACAGACAGAAGATATATACTGTATATACACTATTAGAAGAGAAATACATTTTTTTGGCCAATTTGTTGTTGGGCAGATTAAAAAATACAAATTGCTGCAAAAATGCATTATATGCTTTTCTGCAGCTTGTCCATTGAAGTATATTGAACCAAAAAAGCACCGTTTTGCGTTAAAAAAAAAGTCCTTGACCCTTTCCAAATATGCAGCGGCTGAAAAAAAAGCATAGATGTGAACGTGTCCTATAGGAAACCATGTTAAATGAACTGTAGTGCGTTTCTGCAAAAGCACCAAAAAACACAAAGATGTGAACCAGGTCTAAGACGTTTAGTAATATAAGGGGGTTAAAAAAAACCTAAAAATGAGCCCTTTATAGTACAAAAAAAAAAAAGCAAATAATCGCTACTGTAAGGGGTTCATTTTTTACTGTAGAAGTGTGAAAGTAATATTTACAGTAGAGATTTGCTCTTTTTGTACTATAAAGAGCTAATTTTATTATTTTTAACCCCATTATGTTACTGGCCGATTAATCGATTATGAAAATAGTAATCGATTAATTTAATAATCGATTAGTTGTCGATTAATCGATTAGTTGTTTCAGCCCTAGTGTCAATACAAAGTTAATGACACCCCAGATCTGCATATCACAATGCGAACTGTCAATTCAGGCAGGAATTGGATCGCATGGGTGTTCACACCCATGCAATCTGATTCTGGTGCGGACCAAAAAATAAAAAAATAAAAAGTCCTGCGTGACTTTGGTCCGAATGAGATGCGATTCCAGCCATACAATCTGTATGGCTGAATTTGCATCGCGGACATCGCATTTTATTTGCGCAGGAGTGCGGTGCGAATCACATGCGATGCATGACATTGCACCAATGTGAACCCAACCTGAAAGCACCAGAATTAGAAATGGAGCTTACACAGGGTTGTACTTCCCCATTCCAATGGAGTGATGGAGCAGCACTGTGAAGTCAAGTACAACTGAGTCATGGGTCAGCTTTTAAAAGGCTAATGCTGGTCATACACTAGTCGAAAAATCATTCAAAAATCTGTCATTTGGATCATTTGTTTGTTTTTCATCCAGTTAATGGGCACAAATAGAAAATAGAGATTTTTAACTTTTCAGAGCAGAAACAAACAAAAAAAAAAAAAAAAAAAACCCGAAAGGAACAGATGGAAAATTCTGCCGAATGAACGATAAAGTGAAAGGTGTGTGTTCTCGCCCGAACTGTTTGCACTAGGCATATATGACAAAACGAACGAACAACTGATGTCCATTGAACAACTTAAACGATCAAAATTTGGTCATTACATGATGGCAAAATAATTTGCTCTCACAGCCGATTGTTCGTTATACGAAAACGAGTTTGAACGTTTTTTCAGCTAGCGTATGGCCAGCATTAGGCTCTGTTCACACTTGTGCGACTCCAAAGTCGGACAAATTCCATTACAATGTTACACTCTCTGGCACTCAAGTTGCAGCAAAGTAGTGCAGGAACCTTTTCAAAGTCGCAAAGATTCCAACAGGTGCCACTGAAAACAATGGGCTGTAACTTGTATGTGTCAAAAGTCACATGACAAGTCACACAAGTGTGATCGGAGCCTTAACGGTGAAAGTGGAAGGGGTGGTTCTTGGGCCTAAAGTCAGTGAAAATGAGGCCCCAGTAATAAAGCCCATCATACCCATGGTGTCCGAACTTAGCTAAGACTTCCATTTTCAAAATGTTTCAACTGGAGTACAGGTCCATGTTATTAAATGGTAAGGTCTCGTATTTCTAGTTTGCTAAAGGATAGGCTTGCAAAACAAACAAACACACAAAACTAAGTAAGCAGTAATAATAGATAATCTATACAGCAGACCAGCATGTCTCAATTTTTCAGTGGCCACACCCTTTAAAAGTATGCAAAATCTCAAAGCAAACCAGTGCAAAGCGTAAAAGGAAATGTTACTTATCAATGGGAGACCTAAGACACGGCACACAGAACAAAATCAGAGTCCTCTCATCCATCTCTGATCCAGGGCAACCTGGGGAACTCAAATGACACCCTCCCTTAGAAACACTAAAGTAGACTATGAAACAAAGTGACAAGCTAGAATTAAATCTTTGGAGTCCCCAGATGATACATAGGACTCAATGTTTGGGGTCCCAAAGTACTTTGAGATTCAAGTTTGGGGTTCTCAGCAATCCCCATTGAAACAAGAAACACAGCCAACTTTCCCCAATTGGAGGACCATCCTTTATTACCATCATACAGTCCAATCTATTCCACCTGTAATGTACAAATACTTCCAACCATCTACCACACTGTGCAGTAACTCCCATCCTCTGCTCATTCGTAGTAGAGGGCTCTTCCCTCTATACAGAGAAATCAATTGCCGCTCACTGAACCCCAACTTTCCATGACCCTAAACCTACAGCCTACACAATTGGGTTTTATTTACCAACACAAATCAAACTGCTACCAATACCCAATATGATAAACATCAGATCTATGGTGGTCGGAGGCAGTACTGTGCACCACCTCTCCTCTAGGGGGGCAGCATTGAGCCCCCATTTCTTCTATGGGGGGCACAGCACTGAGCCCCCCCTCACTATGGGGGGGCAGCACTGAGTCCCACTCTTCTCTATGGGGGGGGGGGGGGCAAAGCACTGAGTCCTCCCTCCCCCCTATGTGGCCAGCACTGAGCCCCCCCTCCACTATGGGGGGGGGGGCAGCACTAAGCTCCACTTTCCCTCTAATGCGGGGGCAGCACTGATCTTCCTCCCTCTCCTCTATAGGGGCAGCACTGAGCTCCACTCTCCTCTATTGGGGGGGGGGGGGGGGCAGCACTGAGCTCCACTCTCCTCTATTGAGGGGGGGGGGCAGCACTGAGCC
>JBBDGP010004235.1:0-60092 GCA_037952835.1 Lithobates septentrionalis | reverse complement strand
CCCCAACAATGTGTCCCCCCTCTCAAAAAGCCCCAACAAGGTGTCCCCCCTCCCACAAAGCCCCAACAAGGTGTCCCCCCTCTCACAAAGCCCCAACAATGTGCCCCCCTCTCACAAAGCCCTAACAAGGTGTCCGCTACTCACAAACCCCCAACAAGGTGTCCCCATCTCACAAAGCCAAAACAAGGTGTCCCCCCTCTCACAAAGCCAAAACAAGGTGTCCCCCTCTCACAAAGCCAAAACAAGGTGTCCCCCCCTCTCACAAAGCCCTAACAAGGTGTCCCCCCTCTCACAAACCCCCAACAATGTGTCCCCCCTCTCACAAAGCCCCAACAAGGTGACCCCCTCTCTCACAAAGCCCCAACAAGGTGTCCCCCCTCTCACAAAGCCCCCAACAAGGTGTCACCCCTCTCACAAAGCCCTAACAAAGTGTTTCCTCTCTCACAAAGCCCCAACAAGATGTCCCCTCTCTCACAAAGCCCCAACAAAGTGTCCCCTCTCTCACAAAGCCCCAACAAGGTGTCCCCTCTCTCACAAAGCCCCAACAAGGTGTCCCCTCTCTCACAAAGCCCCAACAAGGTGTCCCCTCTCTCACAAAGCTCCAACAAGGTGCTCCCCCCTCTCACAAAGCCGCAACAAGGTGTCCCCCTCTCACAAAGCCCCAGCAAGGCGTCCCCCCTCTCACAAAGCCCCAACAAGGTATACCCCCTCCCACAAAGCCCCAACAAGGTGTCCCCCCTCTCACAAAGCCCCAACAATGTGTTCCCCCTCTCACAAAGCCCCAACAAGGTGTCCCCCCTCTCACAAACCCCAACAATGTGTCCCCCCTCTCACAAAGCCCCAACAAGGTGTCCCCCCTCTCACAAACCCCCAACAAGGTGTCCCCCCTCTCACAAAGCCCCAGCAAGGCGTCCCCCCTCTCACAAACCCCCAACAAGGTGTCCCCCCTCTCACAAAGCCCCCAACAAGGTGTCCCCCCTCTCACAAAGCCCCAACAAAGTGTCCCCTCTCTCACAAAGCCCCAACAAGGGTGTCCCCTCTCTCACAAAGCCCCAACAAGGTGTCCCCTCTCTCACAAAGCCCCAACAAGGTGTCCCCTCTCTCACAAAGCTCCAACAAGGTGCTCCCCCCTCTCACAAAGCCGCAACAAGGTGTCCCCCCCTCTCACAAAGCCCCAGCAAGGCGTCCCCCCTCTCACAAAGCCCCAACAAGGTATCCCCCCTCCCACAAAGCCCCAACAAGGTGTCCCCCCTCTCACAAAGCCCCAACAATGTGTTCCCCCTCTCACAAAGCCCCAACAAGGTGTCCCCCCTCTCACAAACCCCAACAATGTGTCCCCCCTCTCACAAAGCCCCAACAAGGTGTCCCCCTCTCACAAACCCCCAACAAGGTGTCCCCCCTCTCACAAAGCCCCAACAAGGTGTCCCCCTCTCACAAAGCCCCAACAAGGTATCCCCCCTCCCACAAAGCCCCAACAAGGTGTCCCCCCTCTCACAAAGCCCCAACAATGTGTCCCCCCTCTCACAAACCCCCCAACAATGTGTCCCCCTCTCACAAAGCCCCAACAAGGTGACCCCCTCTCTCACAAAGCCCCAACAAGGTGTCCCCCCTCTCACAAAGCCCCCAACAAGGTGTCACTCCTCTAACAAAGCCCTAACAAAGTGTTCCCTCTCTCACAAAGCCCCAACAAGATGTCCTCTCTCACAAAGCCCCAACAAAGTGTCCCCTCTCTCACAAAGCCCCAACAAAGTGTCCCCTCTCTCACAAAGCCCCAACAAGATGTCCCCCCTCTAACAAAGCCCCAACAAGGTGTCCCCCCTCTAACAAAGCCCCAACAAGGTGTCCCCCATCTCTCAAAGCCCCAACAAAGTGTCCCCTCTCTCACAAAGCCCCAACAAGGTGTCCCCCTGTCACAAACCCCAACAATGTGTCCCCCTCTCACAAACCCCAACACCCCAACAAGGTGTCCCCCTCTCACAAAGCCCCAACAAGGTGTCCCCCTCTCACAAAGCCCCAACAAGGTATCCCCCCTCTCACAAAGCCCCAACAAGGTATCCCCCCTCCCACAAAACCCCAACAAGGTGTCCCCCCTCTCACAAAACCCCAACAATGTGTCCCCCCTTTCACAAACCCCCAACAATGTGTCCCCCCTCTCACAAAGCCCCAACAAGATGTCCCCCCTCTCACAAAGCCCCCAACAAGGTGTCACCCCTCTCACAAAGCCCTAACAAAGTGTTCCCTCTCTCACAAAGCTCCAACAAGGTGCTCCCCCTCTCACAAAGCCGCAACAAGGTGTCCCCCCTCTCACAAAGCCCCAGCAAGGTGTCCCCCCTCCCACAAAGCCCCAACAATGTGTCCCCCCTCTCACAAAGCCCCAACAAGGTGCCCCCCTCTCACAAAGCCCTAACAAGGTGTCCCCCCTTTCACAAAGCCCCAACAAGGTGTCCCACCTCTCACAAAGCCCCAACAAGGTGTCTCCCCTCTCACAAAGCCCTAACAAGGTGTCCCCCCTCTCACAAAGCCCTAACAAAGTGTTCCCTCTCTCACAAAGCCCCCAACAAGGTGACCCCCCCTCACAAAGCCCCAACAAGGTGTCCCCCCTCTCACAAAGCCCCCAACAATGTGTCCCCCCTCTCACAAAGCCCTAACAAGGTGTCCCCCCTCTCACAAAGCCCCAACAAGGTGTCCCCCCTCTCACAAACCCCCAACAAGGTGTCCCCCCTCTCACAAACCCCCAACAAGGTGTCCCCATCTCACAAAGCCAAAACAAGGTGTCCCCCCTCTCACAAAGCCAAAACAAGGTGTCCCCCCTCCCACAAAGCCCCAACAAGGTGACCCCCTCTCTCACAAAGCCCCAACAAGGTGTCCCCCCTCTCACAAAGCCCTAACAAAGTGACCCCCTCTCTCACAAAGCCCCAACAAGGTGTCCCCCCTCTCACAAAGCCCCAACAAGGTGTCCCCTCTCTCACAAAGCCCCCAACAAGGTGTCCCCCCTCTCACAAAGCCCCAACAAGGTGTCCCCCCTCTCACAAAGCCCTAACAAAATGTTCCCTCTCTCACAAAGCCCCCAACAAGGTGTCCCCCCTCTCACAAAGCCCCAACAAGGTGTCCCCCCTCTCACAAAACCCTAACAAAGTGTTCCCTCTCTCACAAAGCCCCCAACAAGGTGTCCCCCCTCTCACAAAGCCCCAACAAGGTGTCCCCCTCTCACAAAACCCTAACAAAGTGTTCCCTCTCTCACAAAGCCCCCAACAAGGTGTCCCCCCTCTCACAAAGCCCCAACAAGGTGTCCCCCTCTCACAAAACCCTAACAAAGTGTTCCCTCTCTCACAAAGCCCCCAACAAGGTGACCCCCCTCTAACAAAGCCCCAACAAGGTGCCCCCCTTCTCACAAAGCTCCACAAGGTGCTCCCCCCTCTCACAGAGCCGCAACAAGGTGTCCCCCCTCTCACAAAGCCCCAGCAAGGCGTCCCCCCTCTCACAAAGCCCCAACAAGGTATCCCCCCTCCCACAAAGCCCCAACAAGGTGTCCCCCCTCTCACAAAGCCCCAACAATGTGTCTCCCCTCTCACAAAGCCCCAACAAGGTGTCCCCCTCTGACAAAGCCCCAACAATGTGTCCCCCTCTCACAAAGCCCCAACAAGGTGTCCCCCCTCTCACAAAGCCCCAACAAGGTGTCCCCCTTTCACAAAGCCCCAACAAGGTATCCCCCCTCCCACAAAGCCCCAACAAGGTGTCCCCCCTCTCACAAAGCCCCAACAATGTGTCCCCCCTCTCAAAAAGCCCCAACAAGGTGTCCCCCCTCCCACAAAGCCCCAACAAGGTGTCCCCCCTCTCACAAAGCCCCAACAATGTGCCCCCCCTCTCACAAAGCCCTAACAAGGTGTCCGCTACTCACAAACCCCCAACAAGGTGTCCCCATCTCACAAAGCCAAAACAAGGTGTCCCCCTCTCACAAAGCCAAAACAAGGTGTCCCCCCTCTCACAAAGCCCTAACAAGGTGTCCCCCCTCTCACAAACCCCCAACAATGTGTCCCCCCTCTCACAAAGCCCCAACAAGGTGACCCCCTCTCTCACAAAGCCCCAACAAGGTGTCCCCCTCTCACAAAGCCCCCAACAAGGTGTCACCCCTCTCACAAAGCCCTAACAAAGTGTTTCCTCTCTCACAAAGCCCCAACAAGATGTCCCTCTCTCACAAAGCCCCAACAAAGTGTCCCCTCTCTCACAAAGCCCCAACAAGGTGTCCCCTCTCTCACAAAGCCCCAACAAGGTGTCCCCTCTCTCACAATGCCCCAACAAGGTGTCCCCTCTCTCACAAAGCTCCAACAAGGTGCTCCCCCCTCTCACAAACCCGCAACAAGGTGTCCCCCCTCTCACAAAGCCCCAGCAAGGCGTCCCCCCTCTCACAAAGCCCCAACAAGGTATCCCCCCTCCCACAAAGCCCCAACAAGGTGTCCCCCCTCTCACAAAGCCCCAACAATGTGTTCTCCCTCTCACAAAGCCCCAACAAGGTGTCCCCCCTCTCACAAACCCCAACAATGTGTCCCCCCTCTCACAAAGCCCCAACAAGGTGTCCCCCCTCTCACAAAGCCCCAACAAGGTGTCCCCCTCTCACAAAGCCCCAACAAAGTGTCCCCTCTCTCACAAAGCTCCAACAAGGTGTCCCCCCTCTCACAAAGCCCCAGCAAGGCACCCCCCCTCTTACAAACCCCCAACAAGGTGTCCCCCCTCTCACAAAGCCCCCAACAAGGTGTCCCCCCTCTCACAAAGCCCCAACAAAGTGTCCCCTCTCTCACAAAGCCCCAACAAGGTGTCCCTCTCTCACAAAGCCCCAACAAGGTGTCCCCTCTCTCACAAAGCCCCAACAAGGTGTCCCCTCTCTCACAAAGCTCCAGCAAGGCGTCCCCCCTCTCACAAAGCCCCAACAAGGTATCCCCCTCCCACAAAGCCCCAACAAGGTGTCCCCCCTCTCACAAAGCCCCAACAATGTGTCCCCCCTCTCACAAAGCCCCAACAAGGTGTCCCCCCTCTCACAAACCCCCAACAAGGTGTCCCCCCTCTCACAAACCCCCAACAAGGTGTCCCCCCTTTCACAAAGCCCCAACAAGGTATCCCCCCTCCTACAAAGCCCCAACAAGGTGTCCCCCCTCTCACAAAGCCCCAACAATGTGTCCCCCCTCTCAAAAAGCCCCAACAAGGTGTCCCCCCTCCCACAAAGCCCCAACAAGGTGTCCCCCCTCTCACAAAGCCCCAACAATGTGCCCCCCTCTCACAAAGCCCTAACAAGGTGTCCGCTACTCACAAACCCCCAACAAGGTGTCCGCTACTCACAAACCCCCAACAAGGTGTCCCCATCTCACAAAGCCAAAACAAGGTGTCCCCCCTCTCACAAAGCCAAAACAAGGTGTCCCCCTCTCACAAAGCCCCAACAAGGTATCCCCCCTCTCACAAAGCCCCAACAAGGTATCCCCCCTCCCACAAAGCCCCAACAAGGTGTCCCCCCTCTCACAAAGCCCCAACAATGTGTCCCCCCTCTCACAAACCCCCAACAATGTGTCCCCCCTCTCACAAAGCCCCAACAAGGTGTCCCCCCTCTCACAAAGCCCCCAACAAGGTGTCACCCCTCTCACAAAGCCCTAACAAAGTGTTCCCTCTCTCACAAAGCTCCAACAAGGTGCTCCCCCCTCTCACAAAGCCGCAACAAGGTGTCCCCCCTCTCACAAAGCCCCAACAAGGTGTCACCCCTCTCACAAAGCCCTAACAAAGTGTTTCCTCTCTCACAAAGCCCCAACAAGATGTCCCCTCTCTCACAAAGCCCCAACAAAGTGTCCCCTCTCTCACAAAGCCCCAACAAGGTGTCCCCTCTCTCACAAAGCCCCAACAAGGTGTCCCCTCTCTCACAAAGCTCCAACAAGGTGCTCCCCCCTCTCACAAAGCCGCAACAAGGTGTCCCCCCTCTCACAAAGCCCCAGCAAGGCGTCCCCCCTCTCACAAAGCCCCAACAAGGTATCCCCCCTCCCACAAAGCCCCAACAAGGTGTCCCCCCTCTCACAAAGCCCCAACAATGTGTTCTCCCTCTCACAAAGCCCCAACAAGGTGTCCCCCCTCTCACAAACCCCAACAATGTGTCCCCCCTCTCACAAAGCCCCAACAAGGTGTCCCCCCTCTCACAAACCCCCAACAAGGTGTCCCCCTCTCACAAAGCCCCAACAAAGTGTCCCCTCTCTCACAAAGCCCCAACAAGGTGTCCCCCCTCTCACAAAGCTCCAACAAGGTGCTCCCCCCTCTCACAAAGCCGCAACAAGGTGTCCCCCCTCTCACAAAGCCCCAGCAAGGCGTCCCCCCTCTCACAAACCCCCAACAAGGTGTCCCCCCTCTCACAAAGCCCCCAACAAGGTGTCCCCCCTCTCACAAAGCCCCAACAAAGTGTCCCCTCTCTCACAAAGCCCCAACAAGGTGTCCCCTCTCTCACAAAGCCCCAACAAGGTGTCCCCTCTCTCACAAAGCCCCAACAAGGTGTCCCCTCTCTCACAAAGCTCCAGCAAGGCGTCCCCCCCTCTCACAAAGCCCCAACAAGGTATCCCCCCTCCCACAAAGCCCCAACAAGGTGTCCCCCCTCTCACAAAGCCCCAACAAGGTGTCCCCCCTCTCACAAACCCCCAACAAGGTGTCCCCCCTCTCACAAAGCCCCAACAAGGTGTCCCCCCTTTCACAAAGCCCCAACAAGGTATCCCCCCTCCCACAAAGCCCCAACAAGGTGTCCCCCCTCTCACAAAGCCCCAACAATGTGTCCCCCCTCTCAAAAAGCCCCAACAAGGTGTCCACCCTCCCACAAAGCCCCAACAAGGTGTCCCCCCTCTCACAAAGCCCCAACAATGTGCCCCCCCTTTCACAAAGCCCTAACAAGGTGTCCGCTACTCACAAACCCCCAACAAGGTGTCCCCATCTCACAAAGCCAAAACAAGGTGTCCCCCCTCTCACAAAGCCAAAACAAGGTGTCCCCCTCTCACAAAGCCAAAACAAGGTGTCCCCCCTCTCACAAAGCCCTAACAAGGTGTCCCCCCTCTCACAAACCCCCAACAATGTGTCCCCCCTCTCACAAAGCCCCAACAAGGTGACCCCTCTCTCACAAAGCCCCAACAAGGTGTCCCCCCTCTCACAAAGCCCCCAACAAGGTGTCACCCCTCTCACAAAGCCCTAACAAAGTGTTTCCTCTCTCACAAAGCCCCAACAAGATGTCCCCTCTCTCACAAAGCCCCAACAAAGTGTCCCCTCTCTCACAAAGCCCCAACAAGGTGTCCCCTCTCTCACAAAGCCCCAACAAGGTGTCCCCTCTCTCACAAAGCCCCAACAAGGTGTCCCCTCTCTCACAAAGCTCCAACAAGGTGCTCCCCCCTCTCACAAAGCCGCAACAAGGTGTCCCCCCTCTCACAAAGCCCCAGCAAGGCGTCCCCCTCTCACAAAGCCCCAACAAGGTATACCCCCTCCCACAAAGCCCCAACAAGGTGTCCCCCCTCTCACAAAGCCCCAACAATGTGTTCCCCCTCTCACAAAGCCCCAACAAGGTGTCCCCCCTCTCACAAACCCCAACAATGTGTCCCCCCTCTCACAAAGCCCCAACAAGGTGTCCCCCCTCTCACAAACCCCCAACAAGGTGTCCCCCCTCTCACAAAGCCCCAGCAAGGCGTCCCCCCTCTCACAAACCCCCAACAAGGTGTCCCCCCTCTCACAAAGCCCCCAACAAGGTGTCCCCCCTCTCACAAAGCCCCAACAAAGTGTCCCCTCTCTCACAAAGCCCCAACAAGGTGTCCCCTCTCTCACAAAGCCCCAACAAGGTGTCCCCTCTCTCACAAAGCCCCAACAAGGTGTCCCCTCTCTCACAAAGCTCCAACAAGGTGCTCCCCCCTCTCACAAAGCCGCAACAAGGTGTCCCCCCTCTCACAAAGCCCCAGCAAGGCGTCCCCCCTCTCACAAAGCCCCAACAAGGTATCCCCCCTCCCACAAAGCCCCAACAAGGTGTCCCCCCTCTCACAAAGCCCCAACAATGTGTTCCCCCTCTCACAAAGCCCCAACAAGGTGTCCCCCCTCTCACAAACCCCAACAATGTGTCCCCCCTCTCACAAAGCCCCAACAAGGTGTCCCCCCTCTCACAAACCCCCAACAAGGTGTCCCCCCTCTCACAAAGCCCCAACAAGGTGTCCCCCTCTCACAAAGCCCCAACAAAGTATCCCCCCTCCCACAAAGCCCCAAACAAGGTGTCCCCCTCTCACAAAGCCCCAACAATGTGTCCCCCCTCTCACAAACCCCCAACAATGTGTCCCCCCTCTCACAAAGCCCCAACAAGGTGACCCCCTCTCTCACAAAGCCCCAACAAGGTGTCCCCCCTCTCACAAAGCCCCCAACAAGGTGTCACTCCTCTCACAAAGCCCTAACAAAGTGTTCCCTCTCTCACAAAGCCCCAACAAGATGTCCTCTCTCACAAAGCCCCAACAAAGTGTCCCCTCTCTCACAAAGCCCCAACAAAGTGTCCCCTCTCTCACAAAGCCCAACAAGATGTCCCCCCTCTAACAAAGCCCCAACAAGGTGCCCCCCCTCTAACAAAGCCCCAACAAGGTGTCCCCCATCTCTCAAAGCCCCAACAAGATGTCCCCTCTCTCCACAAAGCCCCAACAAAGTGTCCCCTCTCTCACAAAGCCCCAACAAGGTGTCCCCTCTCTCACAAAGCCCCAACAAGGTGTCCCCTCTCTCACAAAGCTCCAACAAGGTGCTCCCCCCTCTCACAAAGCCGCAACAAGGTGTCCCCCCTCTCACAAAGCCCCAGCAAGGCGTCCCCCCTCTCACAAAGCCCCAACAAGGTATCCCCCCTCCCACAAAGCCCCAACAAGGTGTCCCCCCTCTCACAAAGCCCCAACAATGTGTTCTCCCTCTCACAAAGCCCCAACAAGGTGTCCCCCCTCTCACAACCCCAACAATGTGTCCCCCCTCTCACAAAGCCCCAACAAGGTGTCCCCCCTCTCACAAACCCCCAACAAGGTGTCCCCCTCTCACAAAGCCCCAACAAAGTGTCCCCTCTCTCACAAAGCCCCAACAAGGTGTCCCCCCTCTCACAAAGCTCCAACAAGGTGCTCCCCCCTCTCACAAAGCCGCAACAAGGTGTCCCCCCTCTCACAAAGCCCCAGCAAGGCGTCCCCCCTCTCACAAACCCCCAACAAGGTGTCCCCCCTCTCACAAAGCCCCCAACAAGGTGTCCCCCCTCTCACAAAGCTCCAACAAAGTGTCCCCTCTCTCACAAAGCCCCAACAAGGTGTCCCCTCTCTCACAAAGCCCCAACAAGGTGTCCCCTCTCTCACAAAGCCCCAACAAGGTGTCCCCTCTCTCACAAAGCTCCAGCAAGGCGTCCCCCCTCTCACAAAGCCCCAACAAGGTATCCCCCCTCCCACAAAGCCCCAACAAGGTGTCCCCCCTCTCACAAAGCCCCAACAAGGTGTCCCCCCTCTCACAAACCCCCAACAAGGTGTCCCCCCTCTCACAAAGCCCCAACAAGGTGTCCCCCCTTTCACAAAGCCCCAACAAGGTATCCCCCCTCCCACAAAGCCCCAACAAGGTGTCCCCCCTCTCACAAAGCCCCAACAATGTGTCCCCCCTCTCAAAAAGCCCCAACAAGGTGTCCACCCTCCCACAAAGCCCCAACAAGGTGTCCCCCCTCTCACAAAGCCCCAACAATGTGCCCCCCCTCTCACAAAGCCCTAACAAGGTGTCCGCTACTCACAAACCCCCAACAAGGTGTCCCCATCTCACAAAGCCAAAACAAGGTGTCCCCCCTCTCACAAAGCCAAAACAAGGTGTCCCCCTCTCACAAAGCCAAAACAAGGTGTCCCCCCTCTCACAAAGCCCTAACAAGGTGTCCCCCCTCTCACAAACCCCCAACAATGTGTCCCCCCTCTCACAAAGCCCCAACAAGGTGACCCCCTCTCTCACAAAGCCCCAACAAGGTGTCCCCCCTCTCACAAAGCCCCCAACAAGGTGTCACCCCTCTCACAAAGCCCTAACAAAGTGTTTCCTCTCTCACAAAGCCCCAACAAGATGTCCCCTCTCTCACAAAGCCCCAACAAAGTGTCCCCTCTCTCACAAAGCCCCAACAAGGTGTCCCCTCTCTCACAAAGCCCCAACAAGGTGTCCCCTCTCTCACAAAGCCCCAACAAGGTGTCCCCTCTCTCACAAAGCTCCAACAAGGTGCTCCCGCCTCTCACAAAGCCGCAACAAGGTGTCCCCCCTCTCACAAAGCCCCAGCAAGGCGTCCCCCCTCTCACAAAGCCCCAACAAGGTATACCCCCTCCCACAAAGCCCCAACAAGGTGTCCCCCCTCTCACAAAGCCCCAACAATGTGTTCCCCCTCTCACAAAGCCCCAACAAGGTGTCCCCCCTCTCACAAACCCCAACAATGTGTCCCCCCTCTCACAAAGCCCCAACAAGGTGTCCCCCCTCTCACAAACCCCCAACAAGGTGTCCCCCCTCTCACAAAGCCCCAGCAAGGCGTCCCCCCTCTCACAAACCCCCAACAAGGTGTCCCCCCTCTCACAAAGCCCCCAACAAGGTGTCCCCCCTCTCACAAAGCCCCAACAAAGTGTCCCCTCTCTCACAAAGCCCCAACAAGGTGTCCCCTCTCTCACAAAGCCCCAACAAGGTGTCCCCTCTCTCACAAAGCCCCAACAAGGTGTCCCCTCTCTCACAAAGCTCCAACAAGGTGCTCCCCCCTCTCACAAAGCCGCAACAAGGTGTCCCCCCTCTCACAAAGCCCCAGCAAGGCGTCCCCCCTCTCACAAAGCCCCAACAAGGTATCCCCCCTCCCACAAAGCCCCAACAAGGTGTCCCCCCTCTCACAAAGCCCCAACAATGTGTTCCCCCTCTCACAAAGCCCCAACAAGGTGTCCCCCCTCTCACAAACCCCAACAATGTGTCCCCCCTCTCACAAAGCCCCAACAAGGTGTCCCCCCTCTCACAAACCCCCAACAAGGTGTCCCCCCTCTCACAAACCCCCAACAAGGTGTCCCCCTCTCACAAAGCCCCAACAAGGTATCCCCCCTCCCACAAAGCCCCAACAAGGTGTCCCCCCTCTCACAAAGCCCCAACAATGTGTCCCCCCTCTCACAAACCCCCAACAATGTGTCCCCCCTCTCACAAAGCCCCAACAAGGTGACCCCCTCTCTCACAAAGCCCCAACAAGGTGTCCCCCCTCTCACAAAGCCCCCAACAAGGTGTCACTCCTCTCACAAAGCCCTAACAAAGTGTTCCCTCTCTCACAAAGCCCCAACAAGATGTCCTCTCTCACAAAGCCCCAACAAAGTGTCCCCTCTCTCACAAAGCCCCAACAAAGTGTCCCCTCTCTCACAAAGCCCCAACAAGATGTCCCCCCTCTAACAAAGCCCCAACAAGGTGTCCCCCCTCTAACAAAGCCCCAACAAGGTGTCCCCCATCTCTCAAAGCCCCAACAAAGTGTCCCCTCTCTCACAAAGCCCCAACAAGGTGTCCCCCCTGTCACAAACCCCAACAATGTGTCCCCCCTCTCACAAACCCCCAACAAGGTGTCCCCCCTCTCACAAAGCCCCAACAAGGTGTCCCCCTCTCACAAAGCCCCAACAAGGTATCCCCCCTCTCACAAAGCCCCAACAAGGTATCCCCCCTCCCACAAAACCCCAACAAGGTGTCCCCCCTCTCACAAAACCCCAACAATGTGTCCCCCCTCTCACAAACCCCCAACAATGTGTCCCCTCTCTCACAAAGCCCCAACAAGGTGTCCCCTCTCTCACAAAGCCCCAACAATGTGTCCCCTCTCTCACAAAGCCCCAACAAGGTGTCCCCTCTCTCACAAAGCTCCAACAAGGTGCTCCCCCCTCTCACAAAGCCCCAACAAGGTATCCCCCCTCCCACAAAGCCCCAACAAGGTGTCCCCCCTCTCACAAAGCCCCAACAATGTGTTCCCCCTCTCACAAAGCCCCAACAAGGTGTCCCCCCTCTCACAAACCCCAACAATGTGTCCCCCCTCTCACAAAGCCCCAACAAGGTGTCCCCCCTCTCACAAACCCCCAACAAGGTGTCCCCCCTCTCACAAAGCCCCAACAAGGTGTCCCCCTCTCACAAAGCCCCAACAAGGTATCCCCCCTCCCACAAAGCCCCAACAAGGTGTCCCCCCTCTCACAAACCCCCAACAATGTGTCCCCCCTCTCACAAAGCCCCAACAAGGTGACCCCCTCTCTCACAAAGCCCCAACAAGGTGTCCCCCCTCTCACAAAGCCCCCAACAAGGTGTCACTCCTCTCACAAAGCCCTATCAAAGTGTTCCCTCTCTCACAAAGCCCCAACAAGATGTCCTCTCTCACAAAGCCCCAACAAAGTGTCCCCTCTCTCACAAAGCCCCAACAAAGTGTCCCCTCTCTCACAAAGCCCCAACAAGATGTCCCCCCTCTAACAAAGCCCCAACAAGGTGTCCCCCCTCTATCAAAGCCCCAACAAGGTGTCCCCCATCTCTCAAAGCCCCAACAAAGTGTCCCCTCTCTCACAAAGCCCCAACAAGGTGTCCCCCCTGTCACAAACCCCAACAATGTGTCCCCCCTCTCACAAACCCCCAACAAGGTGTCCCCCCTCTCACAAAGCCCCAACAAGGTGTCCCCCTCTCACAAAGCCCCAACAAGGTATCCCCCCTCTCACAAAGCCCCAACAAGGTATCCCCCCTCCCACAAAACCCCAACAAGGTGTCCCCCCTCTCACAAAACCCCAACAATGTGTCCCCCCTCTCACAAACCCCCAACAATGTGTCCCCCCTCTCACAAAGCCCCAACAAGATGTCCCCCCTCTCACAAAGCCCCCAACAAGGTGTCACCCCTCTCACAAAGCCCTAACAAAGTGTTCCCTCTCTCACAAAGCTCCAACAAGGTGCTCCCCCCTCTCTCAAAGCCGCAACAAGGTGTCCCCCCTCTCACAAAGCCCCAGCAAGGTGTCCCCCCTCCCACAAAGCCCCAACAATGTGTCCCCCCTCTCACAAAGCCCCAACAAGGTGTCCCCCCTCTCACAAAGCCCCAACAAGGTATCCCCCCCCCTCATAAACCCCTAACAAGGTGCCCCCTCTCACAAAGCCCCAACAATGTGTCCCCCCCTCTGACAAAGCCCCAACAAGGTGTCCCCCCTACTCACAAACCCCCAACAAGGTGTTCCCCCCCCCCCCCACACAGCTGGGATCTTCTCCATTTTCCAATGCTATATTGTATATGTGGAGCCCCCCCCCCCCCCATAAGATGGAAGGGGTCAGCCTATCCTTGAGCTCACCAGGGGCGAAACACATAAAACTGAAATATCGGTTATGACTGGAGCCGCCCTTTAAATGACCCAACCGCCCCTCCCCCATCCTAACTTGATACGTCGAGAATAAGAGACTGTCTGTGATTGCAGGAGGCCGGGATGGATATAGACAGAGGGGACGTGGATGGGGGGCTGGGCAGGGGGCAGGTGCAGGGTGTTATATATATATATCTGGTGATAAGGTCAAGGAGTAGAGCGCCCCCCCTCCCACTCTACATTCCTCAGCCCTCCTAAAGGACAGGGGTAATAAGAAACCCCGCTGACCTCCCAACAAGGTCACCCTGAGCCACCAAGACGTCCCCAGGAGGGTGGAGAGGGGCTCCGTACACACAACCCACCCATCTATCGATCGATGGAAAAAAAAAATCATCGTCCCAACCCCAGGAGCCAATCAGAAATGATCACATTATAAGCGCCAAGGATCTAGGAACGCACTTTATTGTACAATAATCTCCTTCAGTGATACCAAATTCTAAACTGTTGATACAATTTGTACCCAATCAGGTGGGATCACTCTACATAGTTACCAGTAGACCTGGATGAGATTGTACGATGAAACCGTTTTCTTCGATCGTGTCCTGTACAAGGAGAACCAACCTACAGATTGAGGATCTAAGGCGGAACTCCGTCTGTAAAACAAACCCTCTCTCTTGGGGGGTGCCATAGATTATTATTATTATTTATACAGGATTTATATGGCGCCAACAGTTTGCGCAACGCTTTACAACATGAGGACAGACAGTACAGTTACAATCCAATTCAATACATGTTTACCCCCCCCCCCCCCCTTTCCTGACCAGAGCAATTTTTTTTTTTTTGCGATACGGCACTGCGTCGCTTTAACTGACAAAGACGCACACTCACCAGCTGCATGAATAAATCCTCGCGACGAAACATGTCGGGGTGTGGCTGTACGGCAATCATCGACTTGTGGCGTGACGCGCTGCACCATCAACCTCCGTATACCTCGGGTCCGCCGCGACCGCGATAGATCGCTCAATTCGTGCACGGAATTTCTTGCTGTGGTTATCGTTTTGGCTTGCTGTGGATTTTGTGAGTACAATGGTGATGGATTACTAAACTTTTAATAAATTGTTTATATTATATCCCACTATTGGATGATTAGAAGAATCGCACCTTGAAGCACGTTGGATTGTTCGGGGTTTTTTTTAACACTTTATGGACTTTTTTCTTATATTATAAATTTTTTTTTTTAGTAGAAACTACATGTATGTGCACTTGTCACAGGGTGATAACAGCATTGTTATGTGTATGTCGACTGTGTCAACTTTTGCAGTTTGATAGATTTACATCTTTCACTTTATATCAGTCACCATAATTCATCGTTTGTTCACTTTTCATTTTAAACATACTGGTTGTTTTATTTTTTACTTTGAGCGCCACTATTCTTTCCACTATCGTTTTTGCTCCAGTGGTTTGAATCCCGTTCACATTTTTATCTTATTTTAGGTGGCGGCTGTAGGAGCCGTTTTTTTCACTTGTCCAGGAACGCAGTGGTGGTAACACAGGTGGGGGGCGGGTTTGCACTTGTGAACCATCAGTTTGGAATCAACAATTTTAAAAAGGAATGGCACCACACATTATACAACTTTCCTTTTTAGATTTACCAAACCATATAGTATAAGGTCACACCTAAACACTTTCCAATTTATATCCAATCAGGTAGGCCCTTGCACTACATCGTTAAAGGTAAATCTGAAGAAAATTGTATAATGTATGGCCAGCTTAAGGGGTCTGTAATTGTGCAGGAAAGCGCTCATTTTCGCACGCGTTCATTGTACACACACAAAAAAAAAAAAAGAAAAAAAGTAAGTTTTGGTGCGGCGCCAATCCTTGTTAATGGCACCCCAAACGTGGCAAGTGGGCGCACGTTTTTTGCGTGCCTTGAAAGATACCCCAAAAAGTTACTGAAGCTTCTTTGGCATATTTGTTCATTGATATGAATGGTGCTGCCCTATGCGTGCCGTGTGAGCAGTGGCGTCGCTAGGGTGAGTCTATGCAGGGGTCCCCGAGGGGAGGGGAGGCTCTCTGGGGACGGTGATGTAAGTGGGGTTCTCTCTGGGGACCCTGATGTAAGTGGGGGGGCCTCTGGGGACCCTGATGTAAGGGGGGCTCTCTGGGGACCCTGATGTAAGGAAGGGGCTCTCTGTAGACCCTGATGTATGGGGAGGCTCTCTGGGGACCCTGATGTATGGGGAGGCTCTCTGGGGACCCTGATGTATGGGGAGGCTCTCTGGGGACCCTGATGTAAGGGGAGACTCTCTGGGGACCCTGATGTAAGGGGAGGCTCTCTGGGGACCCTGATGTAAGGAAGGGGCTCTCTCTAGACCCTGATGTAAGGGGAGGCTCTCTGGGGACCCTGATGTAAGGGGAGGCTCTCTGGGGACCCTGATGTAAGGAAGGGTCTCTCTGTAGACCCTGATATAAGGGGGAGGCTCTCTGGGGACCCTGATGTAAGGAAGGGGCTCTCTCTAGACCCTGATGTAAGGGGAGGCTCTCTGGGGACCCTGATGTAAGGAAGGGGCTCTCTGTAGACCCTGATGTAAGGAAGGGGCTCTCTGTAGACCCTGATGTAAGGGGAGGCTCTCTGGGGACCCTGATGTAAGGAAGGGGCTCTCTGTAGACCATGATGTAAGGAAGGGGCTCTCTGTAGACCCGGATGTAAGGGGAGGCTCTCTGGGGACCCTGATGTAAGGGGAGGCTCTCTGGGGACCCTGATGTAAGGAAGGGGCTCTCTCTAGACCCTGATGTAAGGGGAGGCTCTCTGGGGACCCTGATGTAAGGGGAGGCTCTCTGGGGACCCTGATGTAAGGAAGGGGCTCTCTGTAGACCCTGATGTAAGGGGAGGCTTTCTGGGGACCCTGATGTAAGGGGAGGCTCTCTGGGGACCCTGATGTAAGGAAGGGGCTCTCTGTAGACCCTGATATAAGGGGGAGGCTCTCTGGGGACCCTAATGTAAGGGGAGGCTCTCTGGGGACCCTGATGTAAGGGGAGGCTCTCTGGGGACCCTGATGTAAGGAAGGGGCTCTCTGTAGACCCTGATGTAAGGGGGGCTCTCTGGGGACCCTGATGTAAGGGGAGGCTCTCTGGGGACCCTGATGTAAGGGGAGGCTCTCTGGGGACCCTGATGTAAGGGGAGGCTCTCTGGGGACCCTGATGTAAGGGGAGGCTCTCTGGGGACCCTGATGTAAGGGGAGGCTCTCTGTAGACCCTGATGTAAGGGGAGGCTCTCTGTAGACCCTGATGTATGGGGAGGCTCTCTGGGGACCCTGATGTAAGGAAGGGGCTCTCTGTAGACCCTGATGTATGGGGAGGCTCTCTGGGGACCCTGATGTAAGTGGGGGGGCTCTCTGGGGACCCTGATGTATGGGGAGGCTCTCTGGGAACCCTGATGTAAGGGGAGGCTCTCTGGGGACCCTGATGTAAGGAAGGGGCTCTCTGTAGACCCTGATGTAAGGGGAGGCTCTCTGGGGACCCTGATGTATGGGGAGGCTCTCTGGGGATCCTGATGTAAGGAAGGGGCTCTCTGTAGACCCTGATGTATGGGGAGGCTCTCTGGGGACCCTGATGTATAGGGAGGCTCTCTGGGGACCCTGATGTAAGTGGGGGGGGCTCTCTGGGGACCCTGATGTAAGTGGGGGGCCCTCTGGGGACCCTCATTTTAAGGGGGAGGCTCTCTGGGGACCCTGATGTAAGGAAGGGGCTCTCTGTAGACCCTGATGTAAGGGGAGGCTCTCTGGGGACCCTGATGTATGGGGAGGCTCTCTGGGGACCCTGATGTAAGGGGAGGCTCTCTGGGGACCCTGATGTAAGGGGAGGCTCTCTGGGGACCCTGATGTAAGGGGAGGCTCTCTGGGGACCCTGATGTAAGGGGAGGCTCTCTGGGGACCCTGATGTAAGGGGAGGCTCTCTGGGGACCCTGATGTTAGGGGAGGCTCTCTGGGGACCCTGATGTAAGGGGAGGCTCTCTGTAGACCCTGATGTAAGGGGAGGCTCTCTGTAGACCCTGATGTATGGGGAGGCTCTCTGGGGACCCTGATGTAAGGAAGGGGCTCTCTGTAGACCCTGATGTATGGGGAGGCTCTCTGGGGACCCTGATGTATAGGGAGGCTCTCTGGGGACACTGATGTAAGTGGGGGGGCTCTCTGGGGACCCTGATGTAAGGGGAGGCTCTCTGGGGACCCTGATGTAAGGGGAGGCTCTCTGGGGACCCTGATGTAAGGGGAGGCTCTCTGGGGACCCTGATGTAAGGGGAGGCTCTCTGGGGACCCTGATGTAAGGGGAGGCTCTCTGGGGACCCTGATGTAAGGGGAGGCTCTCTGGGGACCCTGATGTAAGGGGAGGCTCTCTGTAGACCCTGATGTAAGGGGAGGCTCTCTGTAGACCCTGATGTATGAGGAGGCTCTCTGGGGACCCTGATGTAAGGAAGGGGCTCTCTGTAGACCCTGATGTATGGGGAGGCTCTCTGGGGACCCTGATGTATAGGGAGGCTCTCTGGGGACACTGATGTAAGTGGGGGGGCTCTCTGGGGACCCTGATGTATGGGGAGGCTCTCTGGGAACCCTGATGTAAGGGGAGGCTCTCTGGGGACCCTGATGTAAGGAAGGGGCTCTCTGTAGACCCTGATGTAAGGGGAGGCTCTCTGGGGACCCTGATGTATGGGGAGGCTCTCTGGGGATCCTGATGTAAGGAAGGGGCTCTCTGTAGACCCTGATGTATGGGGAGGCTCTCTGGGGACCCTGATGTATAGGGAGGCTCTCTGGGGACCCTGATGTAAGTGGGGGGGGGGCTCTCTGGGGACCCTGATGTAAGTGGGGGGCCCTCTGGGGACCCTCATTTTAAGGGGGAGGCTCTCTGGGGACCCTGATGTAAGGAAGGGGCTCTCTGTAGACCCTGATGTAAGGGGAGGCTCTCTGGGGACCCTGATGTATGGGGAGGCTCTCTGGGGACCCTGATGTATGGGGAGGCTCTCTGGGGACCCTGATGTAAGGGGAGGCTCTCTGGGGACCCTGATGTAAGGGGAGGCTCTCTGGGGACCCTGATGTATGGGGAGGCTCTCTGGGGACCCTGATGTAAGGGGAGGCTCTCTGGGGACCCTGATGTAAGGAAGGGGCTCTCTGTAGACCCTGATGTAAGGGGAGGCTCTCTGGGGACCCTGATGTATGGGGAGGCTCTCTGGGGACCCTGATGTAAGGGGAGGCTCTCTGGGGACCCTGATGTAAGGAAGGGGCTCTCTGTAGATCCTGATGTATGGGGAGGCTCTCTCTGGACCCTGATGTATAGGGAGGCTCTCTGGGGACCCTGATGTAAGTGGGGGGGCTCTCTGGGGACCCTCATTTTAAGGAGGGGGCTCTCTGGGGACCCTGATTTAAGGGGGAGGCTCTCTGGAGACCCTGATGTATGGGGGGGCTCTCTGGGAACCCTGATGTAAGGGGGGGCTCTCTGGGGACCTTCATGTAGGGGGGGCTCTCTGGGGATTTATATATACACACACACACACACACGTATATTATATACATGTGTATGCCCTGCCTAAGCGTATGACTTTCTTTAGTAGACCTAGCAATGCCCCTGCGTGTGAAAATGAATGTAAACCGTGGAAAAAAAAAGGTGTGCAAAAAACGCACAGTCTGGAGACACTAGGTGCAAAGCTAGCCTAAAGGATATTGTACAATCGGCTTGTATCATGTGTGGTGAGTATTAACCTCTTGCTGCCCACGTAACGCACACGTGGCGCAGCAAAGAGGGCGGGCTTGAACGCTCACACGCTGTGCCTGTGCATCTATGGGTGGCAGAGGTGAAGGGGGGCGCACCCAGCATAGAGTGCTCTTAGTCTGTACTAATGATTGGGCACCCGATCATGTGACCACTGCTACAGCCAATCACAGCGCTCACATGACTGGGCACACCTTCCCCCACCCAGTTAAAGGGACGCTGGGTCGGGTGGGAAGGGGCTAAACAATCGGGCGTTGTTGCCTTTTTATATGAAAGGTCTGCTGCCTTTTTTTTGCTCTGCTCTGCAGCACTTGCTGCTTTATGCCCTAGGCCAGTATGATATTGCACCCCCTGCTGACTCTTGGCACATCCACGATTGACAGGCAAGATTCCACAGGTGCTTAGGATCTGGCTGGGGTGCCCTTGGCACATCTGCACGCGTGCAAAGCCGCTGGCAGAAATGAGCGTGCACGTGCGCATACGGAGATGCACGTACACAGATGTACCAGATCCCAAAGACCTGGCAGGGATCTTCTTCACATCTGCACACACACAAGATAACTAAAGGCGGCTTAAAGTATAACTAAAGGCCACAAGCCTTTTTTCATCTTAGATAGAGTAAGAGAGAGTTATATCCCCTGTCAGATTATTTGTACCACTGGGGAGACTTCCCTTCACTTCCTGTCCCATAGCTAAAAACAGGAATTAATGGGAAGTCATTGGTTGTTACCAAAACTAGTGTCCCCATTGGAAGATTTTTCTTCTATTCCTGTTCTGGACACAACCCAAAATGTGGGATTTGCTTTCACTTTCAGTGATAACAGTCACCAGGACAAATACAGCGGGTGAATCTCCTTAATGGGGGGGGGGGGGGGGGGGGCACAAACCGTGATAAAAACATGACGGGTTCTAAATCCCTCACCACTCCATCCAAAACTAAACTGTTACACCTTTAGTTATGCTTTAATTCACATCATCTGAACACAAAAAAATATCTTTGCATCTGATGGCTTCTTGAAGTAACCTGATCACGGATAGTAGACATCCATGAGTTAGCTAAGAGGGCAGGGCGAAATGCGCTGGCAGGGGGTGTGGCCTGACCAGAGCCAGGCTGAGGCTGCTTTCACTTGCATGACTGTTTGTAGTGTGACGATCTGGATTTTTTTTTCTCCCAGTTTGATCATGAATAGGTTGAACATGTGGATGACGCTGGAGGGATTCCACATAGGTTGGGGTGACCAGGCGTCCCTGGTTTCTGGGGAAAGTCCCCCCGATTTTTTGGGAGGGCACTCCCTGGGAAAAGAAAAATTCATGTGGGCCTTAAAGCCCACCATCCTTGCCACCACACATATGTGTTATGTGGTGAAAAAAAATGACCAATCCAAGCTGCTGACTAGGATGCCCTCCATCATGCCAGGGGCAGCATGTTTCCCTTTTAGCACTTTTAGCTTCTCCCCATCCCTTTCCTCTGCAGGAACAACAGGGCACCCATAGCACCAGCGCTGGCGGGCAATAAGTTCCAAGGTATACCAGAATATACAATACAAGCATTGGGGGTTTATATGGAACCTACATAACCCACCTCTGGATGGGGCAAGTAGTCTGTCGTCTCCCTCCTGGTCCATTATAGCCCTCATATAACCCCTTATTATACTCTCTTATATGACCCTATTTTATACACCTTATATGACCACTTAATATACCCCTTGTATAATCCATATATACAACGCCTTATTGTAACCTATATATGAACCCTTATTATACCATTTACTGTATTTAACCAGTTAAATAACCGTCTTACTGTAAATGACCCCTTATACGATTCTTTATTATACCTGTTATATATCCCCTTACTATACTTCCTATAGATCCCCTTTATATGACCCTTTATTATACCCCTTATAATACCCCTCATATGACCCCTTATTATACCCCTTATATAACCCCTTATTATACCCCTTATATAACCCCTTATTATTATTATTCAAGACTTATATGGCGCCAACAGTGTGGCGTGCATTTGTATGCCCCCCCCTGAGTCAATACTTTGTAGAACCATCTTTCACTGTAATTACAGCTGCAAGTCTTTTTGGGGATGTCTCTACCAGCTTTGCACATCTAGAGAGGGACATTGTTGCCCATTCTTCTTGGCAAGATATCTCAAGCTCTGTCAGGTTGGATGTAGATCGTCTGTGAACAGCAATTTTCAAGTCTTGCCACAGATTCTCAATTGGATTTAGGTCTGGACTTTGACTGGCCCATTCTAACACATGAATATGCTTTGATCTAAGCCAGTGGTCTTCAAACTGTGGCCCTGGGGCCCTTTGCTTCCCTTTATCCATCCCTTAAAGCCTTATTCCTGCCACTGATACAAACCATGGGGCACTATTCCTTCCACTGTCACCAATGATGGGGCATAATTCCTTCAACTGACAACAAAAATGGGGCACTATTCCTCCCACTGACACCAGCTATTTCCCCCAATACCAAGGATCAGGCATTGTTTGCTCCCCACCGGGCACAGTCCGGCCCCCCCAAAATTTAAGGACAGTAAACTGGCTCTTTCTTTAGAAAGTTTGGAGACCCCTGATCTAAACCATCCCATTGTAGCTCTGGCTGTATGTTTAGGGTCGTTGTCCTGCTGGAAGGTGAACCTCCGCCCCAGTCTCAAGTCTTTTGTAGACTTTCTTCTAAGATTGCCCTGTATTTGGCTCCATCCATCTTCCCATCAACTCTGACCAGCTTCCCTGTCCCTGCTGAAGAAAAGTATCCCCACAACATGATGCTGCCACCACCATGTTTCACGGTGGGGATGGTGTGTTCAGGGTGATGTGCAGTGTTAGTTTTCTACCACACATGGTGTTTTGCTTTTATTCCAAAAAGTTAAATTTTGGTCTCATCTGACCAGAGCACCTTCTTCGACATGTTTGCTGTGTTCTCCACATGGCTTCTCACAAACTGCAAACTGACTTCTTATGGCTTTCTTTCAACAATGGCTTTCTTCTTTCCACTCTTCCATAAAGGTCAGATTTGTGGAGAACAGGACTAATAGTTGTCCTGTGGACAGATTCTCCCCCCTGAGCTGTGGATCTCTGCAGCTCCTCCAGAGTTACCATGGACCTCTTCACTGCTTCTCTGATGAATGTTCTCCTTGCCCAGCCTGTCAGTTTAGGTGGACGGCCATGTCTTGGTAGGTTTGCAGTTGTGCCATCCTCTTTCCATTTTCGGATGATGGATTGAACAGTGCTCGGTGAGATGTTCAAAGCTTGGGATATTTTTTTATAACCTAACCCTGCTTTACACTTCTCCACAACTTTATCCCTGACCTGTCTGGTGTGTTCCTTGGCCTTCAAGATGCTGTTTGTTTACTAAGGTTCTCTAACAAACCTCTGAGGGCTTCACAGAACAGCTGTATTTATACTGAGATTAAATTACACACAGGTGGACTCTATTTACTAATTAGGTGACTTCTGAAGGCAATTGGTTCCACTAGATTTTAGTTAGGGGTATCAGAGTAAAGGGGGCTGAATATAAATGCACGCCACACTTTTCACATATTTTTTTTTTTTAAATGTTGAAAACCATTTATCATTTTCCTTCCACTTCACAATTATGTGCCACTTTGTGGTGGTCAATCACATAAAATCCCAATAAAACGCATTTACATTTTTGGTTGTAATACGACAAAATGTGGAAAATTTCAAGGGGTGTGAATACTTTTTCAAAGCACTGTATAACCATTTATTATACCCCTTATATGACCTCCTATTATACCGTTTATTATACCATTACATAACCCCTTGGACCAGAGTACGCTAGGCATTAATCAGGGACATGAACTGACCTTTTTGGCATACTTACATTGGGCCAGCTTGGCTCAATGTCAGTATCCGTATCTGATACCCGGAGAGCCGCTGGGGATGCTGAAAATCACTGCCGTAGCTCGGGCTTCGTACAGCCCTATTCACACTATTCTGAACACACAGAATCCCATTGTTTGTCCCTGTTCACACTGATATGCCCCAAACACACCGAGAGCAAGAGTTTGCATGTACAAAAACACACAGAAGCATGTTTAAAATATGGCGAAGCTCAAAAAGAATTATGAGCTTCTTTTGGCATTTTTGCTTTAGCACAGCTGTTGCAAATAATTACCATCATTTGTGTAATATGTGTATTTCCTATGATTATCAGCTCCATCTAGTGGCCACAATGCAGTATTTTTTTTTAAATACTTCAACCAGGAAAGTACTGCATAATGGCCACTAGAGGGAGCTGACCCTGTCAGGTTTAACCTGCTATCTGGGGCTCCTACAGGATGACTTCCCCTCATTTCTGACCTGGTGACCAGGTTTTGCCCTACAAGAAGTGAGGAGAAATCTCTAACACCAATACATTTTGGCTTGATGTAGACATGAATACTTACCTCTCCAGTGGGAGTTGTTACTTCAATCTCTTCAAGAGCTACATCCTCTGGCAGAGTCTTCAGCATCCGACACTTCTGGGAGTGTCAAATGCCTGAGTCTTCCCACCATGTGACAAGGGTGGAGCCATTCGAAAATAAGACACGAGCAACAGAAATAGCACTGCCAGAGAATACCAGAATGTGCATCTGGAGCATTTGCAAAGATTATTTGTAATTCAAACAAAACAACTGAAACACTTTCAGAGTATTAATATTATTCTGATTTATATCATGAAAATAATTTTGTAGTATTATTGTTGTTATTATTATTATTTGTTTTAATCATTTGTATTATTATTATTGATATCATTACAATTATTTTGTATTATTATTATTATTATTATTTGTTTTAATAAATTGTATTAGTATTATTATTTATATCATTACAATTGTGGTGCCCCAGGACGACGTCAGTGTGTGACAAAACACACGTTGGGAAGAGTGGCATGCTGACGTCATTGCGCTGTTTAGCTAAGAGGACGGGTGTTCCCAAGCTGGCCAGCTTTTAACAAACCGTGACATTTTATTTTCTACTTTTGTAAGTGCAACTTTTAAGATTTAATACATTTTTGTATGAAACGATTTACACTATGGTGAACTCCTTTCTTTGGGTAATACCTGGTCGCTTACCTTGACCACTGAGTGATCGAGTTCCCTGGTCATTTTTGCTGTTCTAATCCATCCATTCACCTGGGGGAAAAAAAGTGTCAATAAAAAAACACACTACACTACTTTAAAGTAATTTATTAGACAGCTCCGGGGGGTCTTCTTCCAACTTCGGGGGTCTCTTCCGACTTCTCTACTGTCTCCAGCCTCTTCTCCGCTCTCTCCAGCCTCTTCTCCCGGTGTCCGGTTCTTCTCCCGGTGTCCGGTTCTTCTCCCGGTGTCCGGTTCTTCTCCCACTCTCCGGTTCTTCTCCTACTCTCCGGTTCTTCTGCCGGGTTCCTCCGCTATCTTCTGCTCTTTTGCCGCTCTCTTGCTAGCGGCGGCCCAGTCTTCTCCACCGTCTTGTTCGCTCTTCTCTTCTTCCTAAGTTGACACGATGCTCTCTCCCGCTGTAATGCCGTGTACGCGGTGCGCAACGACTTATATAGGTATGGGACAAGACGATGGAGAAGACTAGCCAACGCTAGCAAGAGAGCGGCAAAAGAGCAGAAGAACCGGAGAGCGGGAGAAGAACCGGAGAGCGGGAGAAGAACCGGACACCGGGAGAAGAGGCCGGAGAGAGTGGTCAGTGGGAAGAAGTCCCTTTGCATTGCTTATCAATGGGAAAGAATGTCCTTTACATTGGTTGTCAGAGGGATGAACTCTCTATATATTGGTGGTCAGTGGGAAGAATGCTCCCTAGAGACAGCTGGAAAGATCATTGTTTTCAGTAGTGCCAACCTCTAGAGGAACCTCTAGGGTACCTAGATCTCCGTGAAACTCTGGTTGATAAAGACTGATCTAAATATATAATACATCTCACTGAAAAATCATCACTGTAAACAGAGGTCCTCTGTATTGTCCACGCATTGCTCACACCTGTACTGCTGTTGCACAGGAGTCTGTAATTTGAAAATTCTCTCTGGAATTATTATAATAGCTCAGAATTACCTAGGGGGAGAAAACGTGATGTTAGAGATGTATCTGTTTTCTCTTCTTGTAAGAGTAGTGTTAGCCTGTCTCCGGCCTGACCTCAGTGCTGATAGCAGACACTTATAAATATAGGTGCTTCAGATTACTTGAATGAAACGTAAAAGCTTTTTTTATTGTCCATTCTACCCTTCTCCATAAGTTTGGAGTGCTGGTAACGAGCCTAATCTCACACAGAAGACACGACAGCCTTCACAGGGCCTTACATCCTCATCCGGGGCTGACGTGTCTGCTCTGACAGGGGGAGAATATAAGTGAATAACAGCACACACAGCCATCACTGAGAGGGGAGGCTACACTGTTAAAAAAATCTAAGGATAGAAAGTCTGAAGACCAAACCCCATACACGTAATTGTCATATAAGTTGACTGCAGCTGCGAAATCATCAAGGGGTCCTTCTGTCACATGATGTCTGGTTGTACATCACCCACAAAGGGTCACCATGTTTATGATTTGCCCATGTGTGTTAGTGTACCTCAGCCTAGGGTGTGGGGCGATTTCTAGAGGCTCACCTCTGTCTATTACATTAAATTCAGTAGCCTGGTTGCAATGCTTATATTACATTTTATAGGAATGGATAAGGATCTGCACAATTGATGGTCAGCACAGGTTTCTACCCTCCTTAAATGGGTTAGAGAGATGGACCATATCAAACTTGCATCACTTTTGGTACGGGAACTAGGAACATACAATCAATCTTCTCAGAAGGCTTCACACAAGATTTTGGAGTGTCTGTGGGAACTTGTGCCCATTTGTGAGATCAGGTACTGATGCTGGATGAGAGGACCTGGCCAACCATTGGGGTTCCAATTCATCCCAAAGGTGTTCAGTAGGGTTGAGATCAGGGCCACTCCAGTTCCTCCACACCAAGTCTATCAGACCACGACTTTGTGGAGCTATCTCCACCCTTCTGTGAATGTTTCACACTAAATTTTGGTGTGTCTGTGTGAATTTGCGCCCATTTGTGAGGTCAGGTAAAATTATTTGTTTGTTTACTAAGCAGACTTTGCCTCCCGTTTGTTGTTGGACGCAGTCCCTTCTTTGAGAGGTCTTTGGTGGGGGGAGAGTGTAGCTGGGTATGCTGCTCACTGCATGTGCCTCTCTCCTTTTATTTCCCTCTCCTCATGTCATTGTGCTGCAACAGCTGCCTCTCAACCTTAGCTTCCCTGCTATGTGAGAAGATTGAGCTGTGTCTGAAATTCCCCCCACCCCTTCTCCTGGCAGTGGACTTGAGCCAATCAGAGAGAGGATTCACTCTACAGTGATGGATTATGGGATATGTTGTCCTTAAAAGTGCACTGATCAATACAAATAAATGGTGACTAATGGCTGCAGAAATGCAGGCACATAAGTCCCTGCATACAGAGTAGGAGAGATACACCGTTTTTTTCCCCGGGTAAAATTAGCTGAGCTGAGGAAGAAGAGCATGGGGAGTGAACAGAGGCAGACCTGTGCTGGAGTCTGTGCCTGGCCAGAGCCTGCAAGGACTAGAAAGAGTGACTGAGAGCTGCTGTACCTTGAGACCCGAGCTGTTGCTGTGTGCCACTACCTCAAAGAGGACCTGATCGCGAGGATCTCACCATGAGGGGCCAACTGTGTGGACTGAGACTCCTGTGACAACTGTTTGCTAAACGGACTGGCTCTGATCTGTTGCATACTGGGAGTGGTGAGCGGAACTATCGAGCGTAACCCCTTGTTGCCCACAGTTAATGCTTACTAAGATTTCCCCTATTTACCAGCCCATTGGCCATCTTTTGTGTACAGTCTTAAAGAGACAGCTACATGTGCATCATCGTCAGAAGGGCCCCAACGAAAGCCAGCCAACATTGGCAATTACTACTTAACAGTCATCTCCAGGGGTACCCTTTTGCCAGTAACGCATACACCCACCCGCTATTGGGCCTGTATGTATAGAGTGCACTCAGGAACATTGGTTGAGTATCTATTGCGAAGAAATACAGTGAGGTTTCTTTTATGCCTTTCATGCTTTCACAGTTGATGCTATATTATGGATACTGTGTGGCTTAGTGCCTTATTGCAGCGTAAGTTATTGGCCGTAGGTGAGGCTAACCTGTGCGCTGTCATAGAGCGGTAGAATAATAATGCTTAGGCTGCACAGGTGTGGGTAACCTATAACTAAGTGTGTTGGTGGGGACCGAGTGGGTTACAGAGTGGTGGCAGAGAACTGAGGGCCCATCATACCAAGCAGCCCCTGCGGGAGTAGCTCTACACTGGTCAAACCATGTCTTCATGGAGCTTGCTTTGTACACAGGGGTAGTCATGCTGGAACAGAAAAGGGCCTTCACCAAAGTGTTGTCACAAGGTTGGAAGTGCACAGTGACTTAAGGGCTAGCACTCACTGCGGTCTTCTGCTTGAATCTCGACCAGGATACTACCCGCATGGAGTTTGCATGTTCTCCCTGTGTTTGTATGGGTTTTTTCCCACATTCCAAAGGCATGCTGGTAGGTAAAGTCATCCTAGTATGTGTATATAGGCATGTAAGATAGGGACCTTAGATTGTACTCTCCTTGGGGGAGGGAGCTGATGTGAATGTAAAGTGCTGTGTGAAATTGGAAACACCTGAACCCCATCATTTGGAGGGGGGGTCTTCATACTTTCGCCCTATATACTGAATGTTATGTGCTGGAGCTGAACAACCCTGGCTGTTTGAGATGGGAAAGGGGCAGAAATTTTAGTTCCAACATTTTTGGTTTAACACTTCCCATGCAAATTCCTTCCTGTATCTACACACATACAATGGGCATCATCCACAAAATTATGTAACTTACAATAGGAAAAAAATCACTTTTACACTTGATTGCTTGTTTAAACTGTATATGTCAATAACATACTGTATTCTTTTCATTGCATGCTCAATACCACGTCGGTGTAACCCATCCAGATATGTACAGTAGTACCTTGGATTACGAGCATAATCCCTTCCTGAAGAATGTTTGTAATCCAAAGCACTCGTATATTAAAGCAAGTTTTCCCATAGGAAGTCACTGCTTGTCTATGCAGTAATGCATGTGGCCAGAGGTGGGGAGGGGGGGGGGCGCCGGAAACACTCGGAGAAGTTCGGAAACCACTCGGAGGGTTTCTGAGTGCCACCGAGCGGCTCCGAGTGTCACCGGCGCCCCCGCACCTCTGGCCAAATGTGGTACTGCACATGAATCCTGCTCGCCTTGCGAGATAACGCTCGCAAACTGAGTCAGCTCATATTGCAAAATGCTCATAAAACGCGTTACTCGCAATCCGAGGTTTTACTGTATTATCTTTTACAGAGATCGCAGTACTCCCCCCATCAATGCCTTCATCTGTTTTTCTCTCCAGAAGAACAGAGCCATCTTTGTTCATGCATCCAGAGTCACCACCTACTTCGAAGACTGAGATACTGGCTCAGAGATGACACAATCATAGAAATCCTGATGTCCGCAGTCTCTCACCTTGTGATTTAGTCAGGCTTATTACCTGACTGCTATACTTTTTTACGTCACCCACCCAGAACATGCATGCAGACAATGACATTGGAACATCTGATCTGTATATTTGCTCCAGGTTATTGACTTAAAAGATGGAGATAACCAGGCCAGGGATGGATATATCATCCATCATCCAACAGTAGTGCATATCGTACAACTGAACAAGGGACCTTTGGGCTTTAAGGGTCCATTTAAATAGGCAGGTAAGAAGGGTGCTGGGATTCATCCTAATGTCATGTAGACTCGGACACTGCTCAATTCATCTAGGCTTTTGCAATTTGTTCCTGTTGCCGACCTTTTCTATGTTCACGGATACTGCTACTGTCTGCTGCCTGTCCTGAATTCACAAGTTCCTCTATTATTTGCCACCTGCCCTGACCTCTGCTATGTCCATGGATTATTTAACTGTCTGCTGCCTGGCCTGCTCTTTGCTATGCTAACAGATACCACTACAGTCTGCCGCCTGCCTTGACCTTAGCTCTATTCTTGGATACCTCTACTGCCTGCCACCTCCCCTGACTTTTGTTACATTAAAGGATACCTCTACTGTCTGCCGCCTGCCCTGACCTTTGCTATGTTATCTGATAACTCCACTGATTTTCATCTGCCCTGACTTTGCTACATTTATAAACACTTATACTGTCTGCCTTGACCTTGGCTGTACTGACAGATACCTTTACTGCCTGCCGCTTGTCCTGACATTTGCCGCATTAAAGGATACCTCTACTGTCTGCTGTCTGACTTGACCTTTGCTACG
The DNA here is from genome assembly GCA_037952835.1 of Lithobates septentrionalis. Lineage (NCBI taxonomy): Eukaryota > Metazoa > Chordata > Amphibia > Anura > Ranidae > Lithobates > Lithobates septentrionalis. The sequence goes on along the minus strand of JBBDGP010004235.1, from coordinate 30,664 downwards.
TTTACGGACACCTCTACTGTCTGCCACCTGCTTTGACCTTGGCAATGCTGGCAAATACCTCTACTGCTTGCCGCCTGTCCTTTCCCTTGTTTACGGATACCTCTACTGTCTGCTGCCTGGCCTGCTCTTTGCTATGTAAATGGATATCTCTACAATCGGCCCTGACCTTAGCCATATTCTTGTTTTGCTCTACTCTCTGCCACCAGCCTTGACCTTTTCTATGTTTACGAAAACCTCCACTGTCCCCTGCCTGACCTGACCTTTGCTATGTTCACAGATTCTTCTACTGTCTGCTGCCTGCCTTGACCTTTGCTATGTTTGCAGATAACATTACTGTCTGCAACCTGCCCCAAGCTTCTACGTTCACAGATCTCGAATCACAGTCTGCCGCCACTTTGGACCTTGGCTAAATCCACAGTCTACTCCTGCTGTCTGCAAACTGCTCCTTAATCCACCAGAATGTCCTCCAGCTTGTTTCCTCCATCACTGTACGGTACGTCTCTTACCTTTGCTACCTTGGAGCTGCTTGCACTACAGCCATTATTTGACATTATTAAGTCCTGGGGACAGCCTAGTACTGGTAGGCCTGCTGACAACAGTCCAGTAGCAGGACCAGAGGTTTCACCCAGGGGGGTCGTTCACACAGAGTATTACAATCCTGTTCCACACATGCCACACTGGCACATACTGCTTAGATGTGCACAGGGGAATATGGTAAAACACTGCTGCCTCTCACTCATGCCCACCTACTGAACAGGTTTATTGACAGCACCTGCCATCCGTGTTGCTGCTTCCTGACATAAGTGCAATCCATCGCAAGGGCTCATGGCGCAATGCATGCAGGGAAATGTAGTTCTCATGCCAAAGTCACGTAACAAGTAATTTTGTACCTGCGTCTGGAGCACAGGTGCACATAAACAGAAGTTTCAGGGGGAGGGCATGCATGGGGATAAGTAGACCAATAGCTTAGTGGCAAGCACTTCTGTCTTGCAGCACTGGGGTACGTGGTTCAAACCCCACCCAGGAAACTGCCTACATGCAGTTTGTATGTGCTCTCAAAAAACATGCTGGTAGATTAATTGGCCCTAGTATGTCTAGGTGAGAGGGACCTTACATTGTAAGTAGGGATGGTCCCGATGTTCGAAACGAACGTAAGTTCAACTCGAACATCGGGTGTTTGTTTGTCCGCAAACGAACCGAACATATGGGGTGTTCGCGTCAAATTCCAGCGCCGCGGAGCGCCCCATAATGCACTGCGATATTACAGTGCATTGGCGACTGCTGATTGGCCAAAGGATCCACCTGACTTGCATGCTTTGGCCATTCACAGCGCGATCTGCTGTGAGAGCCATGATTGGCCAAAGGCAGGGTGGCTAATCATGGCTCAGGGGGCTAAGTCCACGCCCCACATTATATAAGGCTGCTTACACGGCAGCCGTATGTAGTGTGATACATGGAGGAGACAGAGAACTTGAGTAAGATTAGGCAGGTTAGTTAGTGGCATGCAGGCAGTTTATATATATATATATATATATATATATACACAGTGTATTCCGTGTAGAATATATATACAGTGCAGGCAATGTATTTATATATATATATATATATATTAATACATTGCAGGGTGTGACGGCGTGGACGGAGCGGGACTGAGACCACCGAAGCGGAGAAATCCAACTGTCCAGGCCTGGTGTGGTGAGAGGGCTGATGCCCAGAATTTATATAAAGCACTTAACACACTATAGACTAGTTTCACAGTACTGCTGAGACATGCAGTCCCACGAAATATTTTCTTCCAATTAGAATGTGCTCAATCAGGCCTCAAAGCCTGTACTCCACTAGAAACTGACTGATGGTCGGGGTGCATTCTCACAAAAGGAAGTTTAAAGTGCATTGCAAAAACTAGAGCTGCTGTTATTCACTATTTTACATTACATTACCATAGAATATAAATACTGCAGTATAATGGCTAGCTGAAGAAAGAAGACAAGAGACTCTACCATTCACTGTAAGGCCCTGTGTTTCTGCTATATACAAAGGACTGCATTTCACCACTGGGGGGAGCTCTTGAGTAATTATATTGTGTTATATTGTTTTACTAACACTGCATAGTGTTCTGCGGGTTTAGAGTGTCTGCACGGCCGTGCTGAAGGTGGGAAGGTGCTCAGTGTCAAGGCATTACCACCCTGAACATTAGTCCCACCTGGAGACGCGTCTGCACGCACCATTTATTTAGTGTGGGTCAAAGTGATCTTTTGGTAATACCTTTATTGCAACTGTTTGATTTTGTATAAGTACATTTGAGAGGTGTCTCTCCATTTAACTAAATCTCGTTTCAGTAAACTAATCATATTATTCAATCACAATTGTGTTTGTGACCTTTTACTGAAAGCAACGGATTCCCAGGTAATAATAGAGGTACAATATATGTATATTGCTATTGTTGGGTTGTTTCCTTGTCATTAAGTTTTATACCAACACTGTTACACAGCTGTGTCAAGCGGGTTGAGCCAATTTATTGGGGGTGGAAAAGCAGAGTACAGGCCCAATCAATTACCAGCAGCTCCTTCGGGAGTAAGTGCCCCACGTGGGGGCTCGTCGGGGATTCTGTTACTCTGCAATCAAGCCCACCCTCTTGGCACCAGTATGGATCCCATCACCGTGGTCCAGTGGTGCGAAGCGGAAGGTGCCCGTTCAGGAGCGAGCGTGGCAATTGAGCTCCCAGGAAAAAATTGGCCAAATATGTGTATGTTCAAGGAAAGGTCTGCTCGGGCCTGCAGCACACCACTCAGCGCCAGATGGATCAGTTGATGTTACAAGAGAGCAAAACTAAAGACTGGGGGAGATAATAACACTCAGTATCTATGCAGAGTGATCTAGAGGACAGCAGCCGTTTTAGAAAATCATAAGACTAAAAACAAATAATAATAACAATAGTATATATAGACCAGACGGGTAGACATATACTACAAACAGCGCTAATTGTTGAGCAAAGATATATATATAAAATCATGCGGCCAACTACGCACAAAAGCAATCAAGTAGAGAGGTAGAGAGTCTGTGAAGTGCTCAGAAAAAAGTCCATCAGTGACAATACAGTCGTATCTCAGTGTGCGCCTTCCACCGGTCAGCAGAATTTCACCCTGTGTTGACACTCTCCCCCTAGGGGATCGAACTCACCAGATCTGCTAGTTTTAAAAGCCTTCAGGAACAAAAGATCTTCCAACACCACTCTCTCAATACCGCTCCTGGGGGTTCAGGAGGGGGGCCACAACTCCAAACAGATAAATGCCAAAAAGAGAAAATTGTGTGCACATAGCGTAATTCTGTTTATTAAGTGTACCCCACAATCTTCATAAAAAACACCTCATCCTATATACGTACACAATAAAAGCAGTAAATCAAGCAAAATGTATATGGGTAGAGATAGGCCCTCTGTCGAAGTCAGGATATGACGAAACGCGTCAGGGGGTGGCTTACACGACGCCGGAAGTGAGGTATGCGTTCCACCATGGCCCGATCCACAACCAGGAAGTGACCTGTTCCCCTGGATATCGAACCGGCCGGTCTACAGAACGGTGACACGCTACCCATATACATTTTGCTTGATTTACTGCCTTTATTGTGTACGTATATAGGATGAGGGTTTTTTTATGAAGATTGTGGGGTACACTTAATAAACAGAATTACGCTATGTGCACACAATTTTCTCTTTTTGGCATTTATCTGTTTGGAGTTGTGGCCCCCCTCCTGAACCCCCAGGAGCGGTATTGAGAGAGTGGTGTTGGAAGATCTTTTGTTCCTGAAGGCTTTTAAAACTAGCAGATCTGGTGAGTTCGATCCCCTAGGGGGAGAGTGTCAACACAGGGTGAAATTCTGCTGACCGGTGGAAGGCGCACACTGAGATACGACTGTATTGTCACTGATGGGCTTTTTTCTGAGCACTTCACAGACTCTCTACCTCTCTACTTGATTGCTTTTGTGCGTAGTTGGCCGCATGATTTTATATATATATCTTTGCTCAACAATTAGCGCTGTTTGTAGTATATGTCTACCCGTCTGGTCTATATATACTATTGTTATTAAAATATGTGTATGTGTTTGTAAGCGCGTCGAGACCCCATGGGGTAAAAGGACCGCGCTATACCGCAGATGGACACCGGCGGCAAAAAAAAGCGCCCTGAGGCGATTCAGTTCACATAGGTAGCGCTATACAAGTCACTCATTCATTCATTCATTCAGGAGAAGATTAGGAGGAAGAGCGGGTCCGCCAAGTTGTGAAGGCATTGTCCCCGGATAGGAAGGCCTGGGTGATCGCTCTCAGACCAGATTATGGGACCTCTCACACTTATGCATTATTGGAATGGAGAAAGGGAGTTCCTGAATACTTCCAAGGCACCAGTGTGAAACTATCTGACAAAAACAAACTTTACCTGACACACCCAGCGAGACCCGGTGAAAGCTGTCCCAGCTCAAGACAAATGGAGCCAACGATGCAGGAAGTCAGTTTTCGGTCAACACCGAAGAAAAGTGACAGAGGGCCCCTAACAAGAAGAAGAGGGCCATTGTTGAAACACTCAGAGCAGAACTCAGAACAACAACTGGCTGACCTGAAATAACAGTATAATGATATACAAGAGAGAGACCAGGAAACCTCCAGCATGATTGCAGAACACATTAAAGAGCTAAGTGTTGCATGCAAGGACCCGAGTAATGGTCAGAAAACACCAAGACCTGTTTCAGTTATACTGATTATACTTATTACTTATTACCATCCTGAACATTAGTCCCACCTGGAGACGCGTCTGCATGCACCATTTATTCAGTGTGGGTCAAAGTGATCTTTTGGTAATACCTTTATTGCAACTGTTTGATTTTGTTTAAGTACATTTGAGAGGCGTCTCTCCATTTAACTAAATCTCGTTTCAGTAAACTAATTATATTATTCAATCACAATTGTGTGTGTGACCTTTTACTGAAAGCAACGGATACCCAGGTAATAATAGAGGTACAATATGCATAACAGTGCAGTCAGTGCAGAGTTTAAGATACAGTGCATTGAAGTGGTTAAGGGGAACCCTATGACAGAATTAAGAAAAAAATGGCATGAGGTCCCCCCCAAAATCTATACCAGGCCTTTTGGGTTTGGTATAGCTTTTTATGGGGAACTCCACGCCAATATTCAAAAAAAAAATGGCGTGGGGTCCCCCCAAAATCCATACCAGATCCTTATCCGAGCAAGCAGCCAGGCAGGCCAGGAAAGGGGGAGGGACAAGTGAGCCGCCCCCCCCTCCTGAACCATACCAGGCCGCTTGTCCTCAACATGGGGAGGGTGCTTTGGGGTCCAACCCAAAGCACCATGTCCCCATGTTGATGGGGACAAGGACCTCTTCCCGACAATCCAGGCCATTGGTTGTCGGTGTCTGCGGGTGGGGAGCTTATCGGAATCTGCAAGCCCCCTTTAACAAGGGGGCCCCCAGATGCCCCCCATGTGGATGGGTATCGGGTACATTGCAACCCTAACCATTCACCAAAAAAAGTGTCAAAAAGTTAAAAGCACAATAGACAGTTTTTGAAAATTTAAAAAAGAAAAAAAAAGTGTCCTGCAATGTCCATACATCTTTAATCCACCGCCCGACAGAACTGAAGGGTCTGGTATGGACTGGGGGGGACCCCACGCCGATTTTTTCCTTGATTTTTCATCTATATTGCCGGGAGCAATACATTACAGCCACGAGAAGGTTAAAAGACATTTTTTCCTTTAGAAATGTAATTTTGCTGTGGCACTGTTCTACACATCAGACAGATGCGCCACTTTACAGGCAGACTAAGGGGACCCCCCAGGCACAATATTTAAAGGAATATTTCATTTTTATTGTTTAACTTTAAGCATTATTAAAATCACTGCTCCTGAAAAAACGGTTGTTTTGAAAACTGTTTTTTTGCATCGATACATGTCCCCAGGGGCAGGACCCGGGTCCCCAAACACTTTTAATGGCAATAACTTGCATATGAGCCTTTAAATTTAGCACTTCTGATTTTTCATGTTCGTGTCCCATAGACTTTAATAGGGTTCGCATGTTTGCCTGTTTGCATGTTCTGGTGCAAACCGAACATGCGAACAGGGGTGTTCGGCTCATCCCTAATTGTAAGCTCCTTGAGGGCAGGAACTGATATGAATGAGCAATATGTAAATTCTTTAAATTGTTGGCGCTATAAAAATATGTGAAATAAATATAATGATTGAGAGAGCATAGCTCAATTTTTTTTTTTATAAAATTTGAGAGTTTGGTTCTATTTGAAGGTCGCATGAATGGACAAGGACGTGGCTTTTCTGGCAGAATCAACAGGAATTTTTAGTAGTACTTGCAGAAAATGTTCTTAGCCTGAAAAATGAAAACCAATGCAGCCATCACATCTAAGGTTCGTTGAGCTACAATATATTAATTTTTTTGCTCACAGGTTTAGATTTTCTTTAAACATGCATCCACAATAAAAACATTTTCCTGTGCCTTGTGTCCATGTGTAGACCTTGTGTCCATGCTGTGTTCAGCTGTCACGCTGGTGTCACCCCCCCCCCCCTCCCCCCAACCCAGCATCGTCCCCTCCTTGTTCTATATAAAGAGAAGCAAAGTCGCAGCTGAGACTTCACTGCACTGTCCATCGCCCAGCCAGGAGCCAGGAGGAGCCAGGTACTGTGCTTTCCCCTAAACACCACACACCATATATACTGTATGTACCCCATATCAGAAGCCTTTCTCAAACTTTTTTCCCCAGAGGAACTCCTAAGATAATTTTTCAGGTCACAGGGCACCCTTACTAAAACAAGTTCATAAGGGTTGTGTGGGAAAAAATGTTCTTTACATTGGTGGTCAGTGAGAATAATGCCCCTTACATTGGTGGTCAATAGCAGGAAATCTCCATACATTGGACGTCAGTGGGAAGAATGTCCTTTACATTGGTGGTCAGTGGGAAGAATGTCCTTTACATTGGTGGTCAGTGGGAAAAATGTCCTTTACATTGGTGGGCAGTGGGAAGAATGCCCCATTACATTGGTGGGCAGTGGGAAGAATGCCCTTACATTGGTGGTCAGTGGGTGCAAAATGCTTGTTACATTGGCGATCAGTGGTTAGGATTCTCCTTACATTGGTGATCAGTAGAAAGAATGGTCCTTACATTTGTGATCAGTGGATAGAATTCTCTATACATTGGTGGTCAGCGGAGAAATGCTCCCTACATTAGTGGTCAATGGGAAGAATGCCCCCTACATTGGTCAATGGGAAGAATGCCCCCTACATTGGTCAATGGGAAGAATGCCCATCCCATCCCCCTTTTTATTGGTGGTGGGTGGTTAGAATGCTCCTTACATTGGAGGTCAGTGGGAAGAATGCTCCTTACATTGGAGGTCAGTGGGAAGAATGCTCCTTACATTGGAGGTCAGTGGGAAGAATGCTCCTTACATTGGAGGTCAGTGGGAGGAATGCTCCTTACATTGGAGGTCAGTGGGAAGAATGCTCCTTACATTGGTGATCAGTGGGTAGAATTCTCCTTACATTGGTGATCAGTGGGTAGAATTCTCCTTACATTGGTGATCAGTGAGAAGAATGGTCCTTACACTGGTGATCAGTGGGAAGAATGGTCCTTACACTGGTGATCAGTGGGAAGAATGGTCCTTACATTGGTGATCAGTGAGAAGAATGGTCCTTACACTGGTGATCAGTGAGAAGAATGGTCCTTACATTGGTGATCAGTGGGTAGAATTCTCTATACATTAGTGGTCAGTGGCAAAGTGCTCCCTACATTGGTGGTAAATGGGAAAAATGCCCCCTACATTGGTCAATGATCAGAATACCCCTCCCCCCCCCCCATTACATTGGTAGTCAGTGGGAAAATCAACTCATTTACTTTGATGGCCAATGGGAAGAATGCTCTTTACAATGGTGGTCAGTGGGCAGAATGCCCAATGGTATTGGCCTTGAAACTATGCAGACACCATCAAATGTACGGTCAATCAGCCACAGCTCAAGGTACCTCTAACAAGGAACCCTGGTTGAGAATGACTGACCCATACTTTATATAGGTCTATACACTTCGATATCTGTGGGTTGGGTTGATATCTGTTAGCATGCAGTGTATGGAGATCATGGATTGGGTCAAAATCTGTTAGCATTCAGTGTATGGAGATCATGGATTGTATACCTTTAGCTGTGTTTCCTCCTAAGGTTTCCTTCCCAGGATCTGAGGGGGACATTGCTAATGTCAAAGCTCCACTGACCTTTCCTGGATGCTATAACAGTCCTGACCTTTCCCCGTCCTCTCCGACCTTTACAGTGACTATTAATAGGCCGCCTGAGATAATTCCAGACCACAAATTAAATACCACACAGACCCTGCAGAGACTTCACATCCTGCCAGTGTTATCTTATAGTACAGAGTGATTCTTGTTATACAGTACAGTGTGATCCTTACCCGTGTATACTCTGTATTATTATACAGTGCAATGTAACCAGTGTACACCAGGGTGCATTTACAAAAAAAAAAAAATTCACAAAGTAGTTCATTCTACAATTTTACATCAATTCATTGTGCACAAATCCTGGCAAAATCGAATGTTACTAGGCTATTTTCTTTCCAGGTCGGATGTTCTTCGTTCATAAGAATAGCATGAATCAGGCAAAATACCACATTATGTCCACCAGGTGGCGCTGATAGGACATAACTACATATTTACCATGATTATCAGCGCCATCTAGTGGCCATAATGCAATATTTTCCTGATCCCCTCTATTACGAATGAAGATCATCCAACTGGAAAAGAAAAGAGCCTAGTAACATTCCATTTTGCTGGCATTCACATAAAGTAAATGCACATGCAGTTTTGCAGAATGAATAGCTCTGAATTTTTTTTATTATTAATAAACCCCTTAGTTAATGTTTCTGTACAGGGCAATATAACACTGTCTCTATATGTCGGTTCACCTTTTAGGCATCATGTCCATTCAGAAGATTCATGCTCGGGAGATCCTTGACTCCCGCGGTAATCCAACCGTGGAAGTAGACCTCTATACTGGCAAAGGTAAGTGATGTGACCTTCACAGATCTGCAGGGACGGCTATGGGTCCAGGTTGGAAAATGTCACAATCTTAAAGGATTTTTTGGGGGATACTTATAAATATATAATCAAAAATGATCGGCTTAAGACCGGTTTGCTATTGGCATGGGTAGGAAGGAACATGCATTGTTCAAATATTCCACCTCTACATACTGTATGTGATGCTTCCTGCAAAACATACACTGCTGATCAAATGTAGGGTCAAACCTGGTCAAACATGAGGACGGGTTTGAGAAACAACGGCCCAAACTCTTCCTCCATGTGGTCAGAGAATGGTGGCCGGTGGGACATTTTCCTATGGGGGGGACGCTCCATTTGGAGGATCTATTTTTCTTCCCCTTACACTGAAATGATTCCCCCAACTCTAGCACCATTTAGAAGGGGTTGTTCATGCATCGGTTGTTTAGAGGACTCATATTTTAACAACAATACGTTTGATGCATGGTAAGAGATTGTTTTTATCACGTGGAACTGCATGTGCATCCTTGAAAAAGTGGACGTTGTTCCAAGAAACGCATCGGATGAAAATCCGAATATGCAAGATTCTGTGTGATGTATACAATAATGATGTCATTATGGATTTGATCGTGATAGTTCATAAACATTATTATTATTATACAGGATTTATACAGCGCCAACCTTTTTGCGTAACATTTTTTAATATAAAGGGAAATAGTACCGTTACAAATCACTTCAATACAAGAGGGTTGGGGGTCGTGCTCATGAGGGCTTGCAATCTAATAGGGAGGGGCAAGTGATACAAAAGGTAATAACTGTGGCGGAGGAGTTGATGGAGAAAGTAAAGTTCAGTAGTTAGGTGGAGGCAGACTAGGCTTCTCCTTAGTGCCGGTTCACACAGGGGCGACTTGTCAGGCGACCTAGCCGCCTGACAAGTCGCCTCCCGTTCTGTACAATGGAACCGTTCTGATAGGAGCGACGCAAGTCGCTCTGACTTAGAAAAAGGTTCCTGTACTACTTTGGGGGCGACTTGAGGCGACTTGCATAGACTTCTATACAGAAGTCGTTTTGCAAGTCGCCGTGGAAGTCGTGTGCAGGTCGCCTCGGTGAGGCGACCTGCACGTCGTGCCGCCCCTGTGTGAACCGGGGCTAAGAGATGAGTTTTTAGGTATCACCTCAAAGTAGACAGAGTAGAAGATAGTTCCAGAGGATGGGAGAGGCTCTGGAGAAGCCTGGGAGGTGAGAATAGGAGGAGGTGACAAGGGAGCTAGAGAGCAGGAGGTCTTGGGAGGAGGGGACGGTTTGGGTGATATTTTGAGGTGAGGTTGGTGATGTAGCTTGGGGAAGAGTTGTAAATTTGATTCGCTGGGCAATTGGAAGCCAGTGGAGGGATTAACAGAGAAGGGTGGAGGGCACTGAGCGGCTGGTGAGGCAGATGAGGCCAACGAGGAGGGAGCCGCAATAATCAAGTTGTTAAATAACCAGGGGGCAAATTAGTATCTTGGTGGTGTCATTGGTTAAGAAGGGGTAATTTTTTGGAAATGTCATGGAGGTGAAGGTGGCAAGATTTGGACAGTGATTGGAAAGGGGAGGTTAGAGTCCAGGATTACACCTAGACTAATGGCCCGTACACACGATCCGAAAATCGTACGAAAAATACCGCTTTCGTCGCGATCGTAGGATAATGTCAGAAACCATGAAATCAGGCCGAGGCAGAAGTACAGTTAAATCACACTTGTTTAATAAAAAAAGGAAAAATAACAAACATAGTCAAAACATAGCCAAAGTTCAGTAACCGGAACGAATAGTCAGCCAAGCCAGAAGTCAGGTATCAATGTAGAGAACAGCAAGCAGGATCTGGAGCCAGAAGGGATATCAGCAAAACAAGTTTTGAACAGGATCGCAGGAGATAGTTCCTGTGATGTTTGACCAAGCGAAGGCAGAGAACCTTTGGACTGGCAGGCTTAAGTAGGCAGGACTGACGAGCAGGATATCATCAACAGCTGAGTAAGTGTGGAGAGATAGGAGCTGGCAATTAGCCGACAGCTGAGCGGCCAGCTCAGAGAAGGAAGGGCTGAGCCCAACCCTGACAGATAATCGGATCTTTAGTGCAGAGCTTTCGAGAGCCGATCATGACATCCGATATTATTTTATCGGACATGCATGAACATATTTATCGTACGATACCAGATCCTACGATTTTCGTTTAATCAGTACAGTTGTCATCCGAAAATACAATACAAATACAATACAACACATGACACCACTTCCGATTTCTTATTCTGTCATATGAGAATTTTTGCAACTTTAGTAAACTCTTCAGGTTCGATATACGACTAGCATGCAAAGAAAAACTGACGACCTGCCGTCCAATTTTCGGATCGTGCGTAGACAGAGTAGCAGATAGCTGGACAGGGCTGGAAGAGGGAGTTCCAGGGGATGTGAGAGGGTCTGGAGAAGTTCTGGAGGCAAGTATAGGAGATGGTGACGAGAAAGCTTGAGAGCAGGAGGTCTGAGGGAAGGGATTGATAGTTGTGTTATTGATCTTGATGGAAAAGTTGGGGGAGGGGGGCATGGGTGAGTAGGAGTGTGTGTGTGTTCATTGTGTTAGGTCAAAAGATGGGGTTAAGATGGGAAGTTGAGATGCTGAACAGCTGAGCTATTAACATTGACAGGATTGTTAAAGTCACCAAGAATGATAGTGGAGAAGGAAGTGATTTGTCGTGACCATGGTCAACAAGATAGAAAGTCATGAGCAATTCATATCAGAGCATGAAGTTAGGGGAATCTTCCCGGCGACAGCTGCTTAAAGGGGATGTCCCTTCACTTTGTGTCCCTGCTGGGGAAAATCCCTTTCTCGATTTATCCTGCCAACCATTGTCACATAAGAGAAAATCCAAATGTTTGAGTTGTCAAAAGAATAGAGGAATTAAAAATGAGCACGACGGAAAAATTTGTTTAGTTAAGTTAATAATTTTGTTTCGTCATTTGTTATGTTAAAATGATTAGTTTTCAAAACATATTTTGAATATTCAGATTGCTTTCGTATATTCTAATCTATTCAAGATTTCAGAAGGTGGCTATATTCATTCTATTTTATTCTATTTCATTATTTTCTATTCTATTCCTATAGTTTCTATTTTATTTTATATACTATTCTGTTCTATGCTATTCCTTTATTTTCTATTTTATTATTTTCTGTTTTATTCTATTATTTTCTATTATATTATATTTTGTTTTTTTCAATTCTATTATATTTTGTTCTAGTCTATTCTATTCTATTTAGCATCCTAAATAGGAATTAGCATCTTATTTCACTTTTATACCTTACTGTATTTAATGCAATATGTTTCCATTTCGAATTTGAATTCAAATCAGGATGATTTTTTTTTTGTTTTTATAATTTATGTAGGATTCGTTACTATTGTGATTGGGAAATTTGGATACATCCAAATCTCCGAATAACAAAAAAATTGTCAGTTTAAATTTGTAGTGAAATGAATCGCACATGTCTACTTCTAATAGGGGCATCTGGTCTGGGGACAGCTGTCTAAGGACTTTACTCTGGAGCGATTTTTTTTTTTCAACTCCTGGTGTGTCCGATGGGGCAGGAAGTGAGTTATTCTCCCCAGGGGGACACAAATGGAAGCATAGAGCCTGACGGGGGTTTAACCATTACTGGAAAAATGAAAAAAAAAGGGCAGTCGCCCATCCAAGGACTGGTAAGTTGCAAAAAAAAACTTTTTGACCTTGGGTTGGATACATTTTAATTTTACATGCTGCGCTTTGTGGGAGAAGTACATTTCGGCGCTGTCCAAATTATTCTCCTGCTCATTGATATAGGAAGCAAAATTTTATGGCCAGTAGGGTAAGATGTACAGAAAAATATTCATAGATATTATACAATTTTAATACATACGAATATTATATTATTATTATTATATTGTTTCCATGCCTCAAGTCACCCAAGTCATTCAATCTTGTATTTAAACCAGGTCTCTTCCGGGCGGCCGTACCCAGCGGAGCCTCCACAGGAATCTATGAGGCCCTTGAACTGAGGGATGGAGACAAGTCTAGATACCTGGGCAAAGGTGAGCAATGGAGTGAGGTCCCATTCCTTTTACTGGCTGCATGACCCTGCCATCCACCATGCTGGAAATTTAGGTGCATAGACGTAGCAATCACTGGTTGACCAGAGAACTCCTTGACTCTGCCCAAAGATGCCTATCCTAGGAAGTCACCTGAAAATGGAAACAGGAATCCTTCCTGAACTTCATATGCAATCAGATAATCACTGGATCGTCTACAATGTTATTTCCTATGAATATTAGCAATCATTGAGTATTTAGAAACACATTTATCCTTACTGGAGAGGGACGTCTCACAGATTTTACAGTGAAGATCCCTGTCTGCATGCAGAGGTTAAACTTCTTCCACCAGGTGCAGAAAGTGTCTCCTTTGCAGATATTTATATGGCTCCAACAATTTACGCAGCACTTTACACACCGTACATTCATATCAGTCCCTGCCCTCAAGGAGCTTACAATTTAGGGTCCCTCTCTCACATGCATACACATACTAAGGCCAATTTTATACAAGATCCGTGTAACCCACCAGGATTTCATCAGAGTGTGGGAGGAAACCCACACAAGCACATGGAGAACATGTAGACTCCATGCAGATAGTGTCTTGACCAGGTTTCACAGCAAAGACCCTGGTACTGCAAGGCAGAAGTGCTAACAAGCCACTGTGCTGCCCAAATGGAATGAGGAGTCTTCTCCATCTTGGTGCTATAATACTTTAGCAACCTCAATCATATCACCTGTAGGAGCTTGCTGGAAAAAGTGCACCAAGATCCTCAATTACCAGAATTCAGAGCATTTCAAACATTAACATTGGCAACAGATAACCATCCAATCCAGGTCAGCTTCATAGAAACAAAGAGCTGTATACCACTACAATCATCATTCCTCCTTCCCTTTCCAGGTGTCCAGAAGGCCGTGGACCATATCAACAAGACCATCGTGCCGGCTCTGCTGGAGAAGGTAGGGTGATATGGAAGGACAGAGGGTGCCATAGTGGCTGATAACTGCAATGGGTGTACAAAGAAAAAGTTTTAAATGTTTTTGGACCATGTTGTACATGAGGCGAAAGCATTTTAAGACCCATTTAATTCCACTTGGCAATGTTCTCAGTGATCTGCCATATTTGAGTTTTACAATAGACCTTGTTGACCAGTTCCAGCCATGGACCAAACCATCTCAAGGGACAAGGGGTGGAAGACCTGCATTCTGGAATAGAGTGTGGGCTCTTCAATGAGGGTCCTGTGTATCCATTTACCAGTTCCCTCCAGTGGACATATGGCCCTTGAATACACTTTTCAGGGCCAGAGTAGTAGGAGATCACTGATGGAGGGAATATTTAGAATGGTCTACTTAGAATGGTCTACTTGTTCTTGCATAGCTACAGTTTATAGGCAATTTTATTGGTAAGAGACATTAGACTGCTGAGTTTGGACTTCCCCAATTGTTCAGTTCAGAGTTCACACCCAACTCCTCTTGGGAAAAATGACTCCCTGAACACTCAAGGGCAATTTGAAGGATTCCCTGGATCAGATTTTTTTTACAAAATACATTTTCTGTAATAATTAAAGGCAAAATTAATTATTAGAAAAACATCCCATCCTTTGTAAAATCCCATTATTGTTCTTGCCATTACTACCTCATGCTTGACAGCCTTTTCAATAGAGAACCCCTTCCTATAATGATGTAAAATTGTCTTGTCTTGACATGCATCACAATCCAAAGCCTGGTACTTTTGAACTTCTGGTGGGCCCATGTCTGGACCTGGGACAAGTTTCCTTTCTGTACTCCTTTAGTAATACAGCTCTGCTTTCTCTCCCAGAAATTGAGTGTGGTGGAGCAAGAAAAGATCGACAAACTGATGCTGGAACTTGATGGGACCGAGAACAAATGTGAGTACTGGGAAGTGCAACGGAGCAAAGAGAAGCTTCAGATAGAAGCTGCCATACTGTGACTTGGGGGGGCTGCATAGTGCTTTTTCACTCTCCACTAAATTTGCCTTGCCCTGTCTGTCCCGTCGGAGTCCGGCAGTTTCTATTGAAGGCTTCTCATACAGATATGCTCCATTGCAGGCAAAAAAGAAATGACTACTTTTTTATGGCAGTAATGATGGCAGCTGTACAATTATGTCTGTGTCAGGGCTCCAGTGAGTCTATCTTACCTACTAACTTTTACTTCTTCAACAGCAAAGTTTGGTGCTAACGCCATCCTGGGGGTGTCACTGGCTGTGTGCAAGGCCGGAGCTGCTGAGAAGGGTGTTCCACTCTACCGACACATCGCCGACCTGGCTGGAAATCCTGATGTCATTCTTCCCGTCCCTGTAAGTACACATTCTTCTTTTCTCTGATCTCTCTTCCTTCTCTTCCCATTTTTTTCCCTCCCCTCTTCCTTCCTTCTCTTTCCTTTTCTACCAACCTTTCTTCTTCTCTTCCCTTTGTTCCTTCCTTCTTCTTTTCTTTTTCCTTCTTCTCTTTTCCCTTCCCCTTCCTTCTTTTTTTCTTTCTTTCTCTTTTCTGTTTTTCTCTCCTTCCAACCTACCTTCCTTTCCTCTTCACCTCTCTTCTTTCTTTTTTCCCATTTTTTCCCCTCCCCTATTCCTTACTTCTCTTCCCTTCTTACCAACCTTCCTTCTTCTCGTCCCTTTTTTCCTTCCTTCCTTCCTTCTCTTTTTCCTTCCTCCCTATGTACCTTTCTTTCCCTTCCTTCCTCCCTTTCCTTTGATCTTCTCTTATTTTCCTCTTCCCTTTTTCACTCCTTCCAACCTACCTCTCTCCCTTCTTTTCCCTCCCCTCTTCCTTCCTTCTCTTTCTTTCCTTTCCCTTCCTATCAAACTTCCTTCTTCTCTTCCCTTTGTTCCTTCCTTCTTCCCTTTCTTCTTCTCTTGTTTTTCCTTCTCCTCTTTTACCTCCTCTCAATCTACCTTCCTTCCTCACTTTCCTCTTTTCTTTCTCTCTCCTTTAAACCTACCTACCTTCCCTCTTCTCCTCTTAACTCTCTTTTATTCCCATTTTCCCCTCCCTTCTCTTTCCCTTCCTTCTTCTCTTCCCTTTTTTTCCTTCCCTTTTCCCTATCTTCTTTTTCCTTCTTATCTTTTTCCTTCCCCCTATCTACCTTTTCTTTCCCTTTCCTCTTCTCTTAATTCCTTTTCCATTCCTTCCAACCTACCTACCCTCCTTTCCTATTCCCTTCTTTCCTTTCCCATGCCTTCCAACCTACCTACCTACCTTCCTTTCGTCTTCTCTTGCTTCTTTTCCCATTATTTTCCCTCTTCCTTCCTTTTCTCTTCCTACCAACATTCCTTCTTCTCTTCCCTTTTTTCCTTCCGATCTACCTTCCTTCCTCACTTTTCCCTTCTCTTCTTTCCCTTCATCCTTTTCTCTCCTTCCAATCTACCCACCTGCCTTCCTTTTTTTCCTCTTTCCTTCTTTTGCCCTTTTCCTTCCTTACTCCTCCCTACCTACCCAATTTTCGTCCTTTTCCTCTTCTGACTTTTATTCTTCCTTCTTTCTTACTTCTCTTCCCTCCCCTTCACCTACCTTACTTCCTACCTTCTATGTTATAAAGAAAAATAATTATTATATTTTATTAATAATTAAGGGCCCATTTACATGTTTGTATTGCAGCAACGCACACATTACCACAGCATGCATTGCAGTTCATTTTGAATGGCAACCCAACAGACTAAGGAAATGCACATGTGTTGCAGTGTTTTTTAAAACACCATCACAGGTCTGATTTTTTAGGATGTTTAGGTGCCTTGGCTGCCCATTCATTGTAATGGGCTGCCTAAACACAATGCACGCTAACACTCCAAAAAACTCAAAAAACAAATGTATATAGGACTAATAGACAATATTAAGTGCTTTTGTATGTGCTAATGTTAGGTTTGTTATAGAACTCATTTGCTTGCAAAGACATTGAAACAGTGTTCTTCTCCCATCTAAATGGAATGTCTTGTTGTGCGATATGAAGATACAGTTAGTCCCCATGTACTACAATGAGATATTTCAGAGTCTGGTTCAAGGTCAAGCTGATAAGGTGTTTCAAAATAACAGAAATGAATGTATCTTGTTGTTAATGATGTGCTGCTTGTTTAATTTAATTTAACATGTAAAATGTTTATGTCTAAGAGGTCCTACGTGGCAATTGTCCCATTTGACCAAGAGGGCAGATCCTTGGTACAGTTGCCTCTCCGTCTGCGGTTATCTACATATGCCCTTTCCATCTGTCCTCTTTCTTCTCCCCCTCTTGCTCTCTGTGGGATATTACACCAATTTCTGTCTTCCCTCAGGCATTTAATGTGATAAATGGAGGCTCTCATGCTGGGAACAAGTTGGCCATGCAGGAATTCATGATCCTGCCCATCGGAGCCTCTACCTTCAGGGAGGCCATGAGGATCGGTGCAGAGGTCTACCACAACCTGAAAGCCGTCATCAAGGCCAAGTATGGCAAGGACGCCACCAATGTTGGTGATGAGGGTGGCTTTGCTCCAAATATCCTGGAGAACAACGAAGGTGAGATGAGTCAGAGTCTACACAGAGACACGGGGTCTCCTGCCAATTATATGCCAGGGTGGAAGCAGAAGGCTTCTGCTTATCTGTAAATTTACTTTGTCCTCTACAACCCCTTAAAAGATTCCACATCCTGCAGGATAGAGGTTCTCATGTTGGTACCTATTATGCATCTGAGCCATCTTCTATTCCTTATGTTTTATGGCCCTGTCAGGACCACATCAACTTGAGTTTGAACTTTTGAGCCTCCCCAGCAGTCCTCTGTTGCTCTGTGTGTCGGATTCATTGTAGAAGTCTGCAGTTACCCTTCTACCCACTTTTAGACAGTATGTACTTATGTATTTATTTGTTTGTACATTAAGGGGCTATTCCTACACTATACATGTGGGGAGGTGCAGCATGGTGTGGCAGAAGTAAACACTCAGAGTCCAGTTGCAGAGACTGAACTTGTAATGAAGTTAAAGTTCAACAATACACATCAAGCCCGGCGGGAGGCACCCAATCAGGAAAACTCACAGAATACAAATTGTGCAGGCAGCATATGTCCTAAGGGGCAGAATGTGGCCTGGTTGGCCTATGCCCAAATGGGGACGTCCAGGAAGAATGGCGTGTCCCTATCCTTTCCTTACTCTTCTGGAACCTTTCCTGGCCACTAATCACTGTCCTTACCAGACAACGAACCAGTCCTACACTACCCACATGTGAAATGCGCACAAAGCCTGGGAGCCAGGGCCTTAAATATACTCTGCCTGACCCAATATGGCTGCCAGAGTCACATGGGGCAACAGCATCCAATCAGATAGCTTCCCCAGTGACCCAGGAAACCATACAGGAACCATGTTCCTCTTGACTTCTCCAACTGCGATGCCACTGGAGTAAATAAAATAATCTGCACCTGCTTACATACAGAACTGGATTAATATATGCAAATAAATTATGTAAAAATGTGAAACCATTGTGCATCCCCCCAGCCCTGGAGCTCCTAAAGGCTGCCATTGAAAAGGCTGGATACCCCGATAAGATCGTCATTGGAATGGACGTGGCTGCATCAGAATTCTTCCGTAAAGGGAAATACGATCTGGACTTCAAGTCCCCAGACGACCCAAACCGCTACATCACTGGACAACAGCTTGGTGACCTCTACAAATCTTTCATCAAGAATTACCCAGGTGAGTCTGAGCAACCCTCAGGAGGCCCACAGCAGTAGAGGGGGCTACCAATCTGTCCCTTCACCTGCACGGTAACACACTGTCCCCTCTCTCTCTACAGTGGTCTCCATTGAGGATCCCTTTGACCAAGATGACTGGGATAACTGGAAGAGCTTCCTCTCCACTGTTGATATCCAGGTAGTCGGGGATGATTTGACTGTGACCAACCCAAAGAGAATCCAGAAGGCAGTGGAGGTGAAGGCCTGCAACTGTCTTCTTCTGAAAGTCAACCAGATCGGATCAGTCTCAGAGTCCATCCAGGCGTGAGTGTCCACCAGTCACTGCAGTATTAACCCGAACGCATGTTTTAGTTGTACTTTACGATCTACCAAATTTTGGATGAGTTGTACAAGTAGGTCAGTGTGAGTGGGTCACACAGAAATTGTAGCATTTGTAGGCCAACTGTACAATAGATATTGTTCTCTATGGAGGACAGTCAGAACCTTTGTGTGCAGGGAGAAGCTTTATCCCATCACCATCCGCTTGAACAATATTTTATAGTTGGGGTCACATTGCATGGATACAATTTACAGTGTGTTGTGTGTGGATGGCTTCAAAGTCTTTAGTACACGGTGAGAAAGTGTCCATATCTGTCAGGTATATTTTGCAGATATTTTGATTTTGAAGAAAAAGGGGGTCTTCTATCATTGTTGTAGGATTAATGTGTATCTGGTCTGTGCAGGTGTAAGCTGGCCCAGTCCAATGGCTGGGGTGTGATGGTCAGCCATCGTTCCGGAGAGACAGAAGATACTTTCATTGCTGACCTGGTGGTCGGACTGTGTACAGGACAGGTGAGTGAAGACAAGGGAACTGTGTACAAGATAGGGGGAAACGAGGGAGAGGACTGAATATGATAGAGGAGAAAAGGTGGGTAATGTGTACAGGGCATGGAAGAGAGGGAAGGGGCCGCGTACAGGACAGGTGAGGGAGTGAAGGGGCCGCGTACAGGAACAGGTGAGGGAGTGAAGGGGCCGCGTACAGGAACAGGTGAGGGAGTGAAGGGGCCGCGTACAGGAACAGGTGAGGGAGTGAAGGGGCCGCGTACAGGAACAGGTGAGGGAGTGAAGGGGCCGCGTACAGGAACAGGTGAGGGAGTGAAGGGGCCGCGTACAGGAACAGGTGAGGGAGTGAAGGGGCCGCGTACAGGAACAGGTGAGGGAGTGAAGGGGCCGCGTACAGGAACAGGTGAGGGAGTGAAGGGGCCGCGTACAGGAACAGGTGAGGGAGTGAAGGGACCGCGTACAGGAACAGGTGAGGGAGTGAAGGGACCGCGTACAGGAACAGGTGAGGGAGTGAAGGGACCGCGTACAGGAACAGGTGAGGGAGTGAAGGGACCGCGTACAGGAACAGGTGAGGGAGTGAAGGGACCGCGTACAGAACAGGTGAGGGAGTGAAGGGACCGCGTACAGGAACAGGTGAGGGAGTGAAGGGACCGCGTACAGGAACAGGTGAGGGAGTGAAGGGACCGCGTACAGGAACAGGTGAGGGAGTGAAGGGACCGCGTACAGGAACAGGTGAGGGAGTGAAGGGACCGCGTACAGGAACAGGTGAGGGAGTGAAGGGACCGCGTACAGGAACAGGTGAGGAGTGAAGGGACCGCGTACAGGAACAGGTGAGGGGAGTGAAGGGACCGCGTACAGGAACAGGTGAGGGAGTGAAGGGACCGCGTACAGGAACAGGTGAGGGAGTGAAGGGACCGCGTACAGGAACAGGTGAGGGAGTGAAGGGACCGCGTACAGGAACAGGTGAGGGAGTGAAGGGACCGCGTACAGGAACAGGTGAGGGAGTGAAGGGACCGCGTACAGGAACAGGTGAGGGAGTGAAGGGACCGCGTACAGGAACAGGTGAGGGAGTGAAGGGACCGCGTACAGGAACAGGTGAGGGAGTGAAGGGACCGCGTACAGGAACAGGTGAGGGAGTGAAGGGACCGCGTACAGGAACAGGTGAGGGAGTGAAGGGACCGCGTACAGGAACAGGTGAGGGAGTGAAGGGACCGCGTACAGGAACAGGTGAGGGAGTGAAGGGACCGCGTACAGGAACAGGTGAGGGAGTGAAGGGACCGCGTACAGGAACAGGTGAGGGAGTGAAGGGACCGCGTACAGGAACAGGTGAGGGAGTGAAGGGACCGCGTACAGGAACAGGTGAGGGAGTGAAGGGACCGCGTACAGGAACAGGTGAGGGAGTGAAGGGACCGCGTACAGGAACAGGTGAGGGAGTGAAGGGACCGCGTACAGGAACAGGTGAGGGAGTGAAGGGACCGCGTACAGGAACAGGTGAGGGAGTGAAGGGACCGCGTACAGGAACAGGTGAGGGAGTGAAGGGACCGCGTACAGGAACAGGTGAGGGAGTGAAGGGACCGCGTACAGGAACAGGTGAGGGAGTGAAGGACCGCGTACAGGAACAGGTGAGGGAGTGAAGGGACCGCGTACAGGAACAGGTGAGGGAGTGAAGGGACCGCGTACAGGAACAGGTGAGGGAGTGAAGGGACCGCGTACAGGAACAGGTGAGGGAGTGAAGAGACCGCGTACAGGACAGGTGAGGTAGGGAAGGGGCCGCGTACAGGACAGGTGAGGGAGGGAAGGAACCGCATACAAACAGGTGAGAAAGGGAAGGGACCCCGTACAGGGCAGGCAGGGTGGGAAGGGACTGTGTACAAGACAAGTGGGAAGGGACTGCATACAGGACAGGTAAGAGAGGGGGACAGAGTACAAGACAGGTGATATGGACAGACCATGAACAAGACAGGTGATAGAGGGAGGGGACCGCGTACAAGACAGGTGAGAGAGAGGGAGGGGACCGCGTACAGGACAGGTGAGAGAGAGGGAGGGGACCGCGTACAGGACAGGTGAGAGAGAGGGAGGGGACCGCGTACAGGACAGGTGAGAGAGAGGGAGGGACCGCGTACAGGACAGGTGAGAGAGAGGGAGGGGACCGCGTACAGGACAGGTGAGAGAGAGGGAGGGGACCGCGTACAGGACAGGTGAGAGAGAGGGAGGGGACCGCGTACAGGACAGGTGAGAGAGAGGAGGAGACCGCGTACAGGACAGGTGAGAGAGGGAGGAGACCGCGTACAGGACAGGTGAGAGAGGGAGGGGACCGCGTACAGGACAGGTGAGAGGGGGAGGAGACCGCGTACAGGACAGGTGAGAGGGGGGAGGAGACCGCGTACAGGACAGGTGAGAGAGGGAGGAGACCGCGTACAGGACAGGTGAGAGAGGGAGGAGACCGCGTACAGGACAGGTGAGAGAGGGAGGAGACCGCGTACAGGACAGGTGAGAGAGGGAGGAGACCGCGTACAGGACAGGTGAGAGAGGGAGGAGACCGCGTACAGGACAGGTGAGAGAGGGAGGAGACCGCGTACAGGACAGGTGAGAGAGGGAGGAGACCGCGTACAGGACAGGTGAGAGAGGGAGGAGACCGCGTACAGGAACAGGTGAGAGAGGGAGGAGACCGCGTACAGGACAGGTGAGAGAGGGAGGAGACCGCGTACAGGACAGGTGAGAGAGGAGGAGACCGCGTACAGGACAGGTGAGAGGAGGGAGGGGAAAGCGTACAGGACAGGTGAGAGAGGGAGGAGACCGCGTACAGGACAGGTGAGAGAGGGAGGAGACCGCGCACAGGACAGAGAGGGAGGAGACCGTGTACAGGACAGGTGAAAGAGGGAGGGGACCGCGTACAGAACAGGTGAGAGAGGGAGGAGACCGCGTACAGGACAGGTGAGAGAGGGAGGGGACCGTGTACAGGACAGGTGAGAGGAGGGAGGGAAAGCGTACAGGACAGGTGAGAGAGGGAGGAGACCGCGTACAGGACAGGTGAGAGAGGGAGGAGACCGCGTACAGGACAGAGAGGAGGAGACCGTGTACAGGACAGATGAAAGAGGGAGGGGACAGAGTACAGGACAGGTGGAAAGAGGGAGGGGACCGCGTACAGAACAGGTGAGAGAGGGAGGAGACCGCGTACAGGACAGGTGAGAGAGGGAGGAGACCGCGTACAGGACAGGTGAGAGAGGGAGGGGACCGTGTACAGGACAGGTGAGAGAGGGAGGGGACTGTGTTGGCTCATTAGAATGTAAGCTCCTCTAGTGCAGAGACCGACGTGAATGGCTCAGCGAAAATATCAATGTAATAATAGATTAATAGGTAATAAATTAGAAACACTTTTCTTTTTTTTTGTCCATCTCAGATCAAAACTGGCGCCCCCTGCAGGTTCTGAGAGATTGGCCAAATATAACCAATTGATGAGGTAAGTGGGAGGAACGATAATCTAAATATAGGGTAACCCCAAAAATACAACATGTTGTGAGATATCGTATATGATGGACAAGCGGCAGTGTTAATTTGCTCATACTTTGGTTTCCTCCGCAGGATTGAGAGGAGTTGGGAGACAAAGCCAAGTTTGCTGGAAAAGAACTTCAGGAACCCCAGAGGAAAGTAAACTGAGAACTTCCCCCTGAACCCATCGCAACACAATGCCACCATCCCAGAATCCTCTCAATACAGACCTCCCCAGATCTCCTCCACAAGCCCCACGTCCACCGCTGTGCCATAAAATGGAATCCCTCAGTGGCGACCCAAATACATATGGAGCCAGCAGAATTCTAATATTTCAGTTTGGTGACCCAAATCACTTGGTGGCTTAAATCTCTCTGAGCGTGAGGTTTGCCAGTTTAGCCCAACTCCCTCTGGTGTCACCCTCTCCTGAAGGGTTCTCCATAATGCCCAGGAAACAAAAAATAGGGGAGTCCATTAAGAGAGTGACACTTTTTTCCTTTATGGAAAGGACAGAGGCACAAAGAACTGCAGTAAAATGTAATCACGGTGGGAGGTGCAGAGACAAAACCTACTGCTCCATGCTCCCTACTGCAGGGTTCCAGAACTAGAAGAAGCCACCCAGTGATTGTAGTCACCAGTGCCCATCCAATACTGAAATATGACTTGACCTGAAAATTTCCTGGCTGGACCTTGCCCATTGCACTTGGCCCCGTCTTCTCAGATTGTAAATATATCTTCACGCTATGGACCAGCGTGCTTTCCCTTGAATGAAGCACCAGTCTTCAGTCTTCCACAGGCCCTTAAAGCATTTTAAGGCTTAGCGGTGAGTTTCCAAATTCAATTGAAATAAAGATGAAAAATAAGATAGAAGAGCGTGTGAGTTTTTATTTCCAAAGTCGGCTACAATAGTGCTCTGATCTCTTCCAGACCACTCGTCAACCTAATTTGCTGTGCACAGCGGCGGTGTGTTATGGAACGATGGCAAGAAAATAGAATAGTCTATGGAAACCTTCCATGAGCATCCAGCCATGATTGATGCAGAAGGAAAATAGCCCATCACGTTATTGGTGTCAGTAGAATAGTGGCCCCCAGGGATAAATAGTTCCTTCAATCAGTCAGTGGGATAGCGGCCCTAGGGGAGAACAGCCCTTCAGATCACGGATGTCAGCGGAATAGTGGCCCTAGGGAGAATAGCCCCTCAAATTATTGGCGTCAGTGAAAAAGTGTGCCCCCAGGACAGAATAGTCCCGCAAATCAATGGAGTCAGTGGAATAAGAGCCGCTAGGAGAGAATTGCCTCTCAAATCACTAGTGTGAGTGGGTTAGTGGCCCCCAGAGAAGAATAGCCCCTCAAATCATTGGTGTTAGTGGTCCCCAGGGTAGAATAGCCCCTCAAATCATTGGTTTCAGTGGTCCCAAGGAGAGAAAAGGTCTCTCAGACAGCAGGATCACGGCCCCAGGGGAGAATAGGTCCCCAAATTGATGAGGTCAGTGGCCTAGTAGTCCCAAGAGGAGAATATTGGGGTCAGTGGGATTGTTGCACTTGGGAAGAATAGCCCCAATATCATTGCTGGAAGTGAGATTGTGGCTTCAAAAGGAGAATAGATCCTCAAATCACTGGTGTCAGTTGGATAGTGATCTCAGGGATGAATAGCTTCTCATATCATTGGAGCCATGGGGATAGTGCAAGAATAGCCCCCCCCCCCCCCCCCAATCTGTTAGTGGCCCCCAGGAGAGAATAGCCCCTCAGATCAGTGGTGTCAGCAACAGTGGTCCCCAGGGTAGAATAGCCCCTCAAATCATTGCTGTGAGTGGTATAGTGGTCCCCAGGAGAGAATAGGTGCCTCAAATAATTGGGGACAGCAGGGTCATGGCCCCAGGGAAGAATAGGTCTCTAAAATTGATGAGGTCAGTGGCATAGTAGTCCCAAGAGGAGAATATTGGTGTCAATAGGATTGTTGCCCTTGGGAAGAATAGCCCCAATATCATTGCTGGCAGTGGGATTGTGGCCTCAAAAGGAGAATAGATCCTCAGATCACTGGTGTTAGTTGGATAGTGATCTCAGGGATGAATAGCTTCTCATATTATTGGAGTCATGAGGATGGTGGCCTCTAGGGGAGAATAGCTCCCCAAATCATTAGTGCTAGTAGCACCCTGGGAAGACTAGCCCCCCCCCCCCAAATCTTTAGGGTTAGTGGCCCCCAGGAGAGAATAGCCTCTCAAGTCAGTGACACAGTGGCCCCCAGTTTAGAATTGCCCCTCAGATTATTGCTGTTAGTGGTATAGTGGCCCCAGGAGAGAATAGCCCCTCAGATCATTGGAGACAATGGGCCCCAGGGAAGACTAGCACTTAAAAATCATTGCCGTTAGTGGGCTCATTGCCCCAGGGAAAAGTAGGTCCCAAGAAATAGCTGCAGATCATCTGCATCAGTGGGATTGTTGCCCTTGGTAAGAATAGCAACAAAATCATTGATGTCAGTAGGATTATGACCCCAAAAAGTAGAAAAGCTCCTCAAAAATCAGTGGTTTGGAGACACCAAAAGGAGAATAGATGATCAAACCAGTGGGATGGTGGCCCCTCAGAAGAATAGCCTATCATTGGTATCAGTAGAATAGTGCAATCTAGAGGCAAGCAGCCCCTCAAATCTTTGCTGGCCATGGGATAGATGCCCCATGTGGAAACCAGGTTCTCAACTGACTAGTGTTAGAATAGTGGGCTAAGGGGTGGAAGCTGACAATCTGATACAGCCAATCAACAATCCTTCAAACAAAGAAAACCCACCATCGCATGTGTGTGGCGTAATATGGATACATATAATAATACCCAGCACTATACAAACATGAGGAGGGCGCTTTTTTTATTATTATTTTCATGTTAAATGTTGGCCCTTTTTGTTGTCCACCATGCATTAAAAGAACACACAATGGCGCACCTCAACTATCAGTACAGGTCCCCGGCAGACATGAATAGTACTTCATACTCTATCAGGATTGGTTCACTCTCCAGGGGCCATTGCTGATGACATTCCATGATTCTTAAAGGAAACCAGGTGTCTGTCTTCTATCTCCTAGCACATGGGTGACACCATCTCTATTGTCATCTATAGTCTTTTGCAGTTTGAAAAAGCACACATTCATGGAAGAAAAAAAAAAAAAAAAAAAAAAACCCCACACCACACACAGCAAACAACTTAAAATTAAATTTGATCACTTTAATGAAGAGGAAGCTTCAAAAATGAACAGCAGACCAAAGAAAAAAAAATAAAACAAAATAATATGGTCACAACAGGCCCCCCGCACATACAGGATGTAGTGACCCCCAAAAGTAGGATGTGAGGGGGGGCCTACCTAGTCCATGTCCTATCAGCGGTGCTCATACATTCATACATACACACGCACACACACACACACACACACACACACACCTTAAGGAACAAACATTCATAAAAAGTCCAGCAATAAAAACTTAACAGGAAGACGTCCAGACCACACAAAAAAAAAAAAAAAAAAAGTTAACGTGACATTCTGATCCTTTAAAAACCAACTTGTTACCCAAGTAACTGGGATGAACACCACAGGTGCCAACCAATAAAAATAAGCACAGCGCCTCCCAAAAGCGCCATCCTTCCTTCGCCATATTAAAAACCATATAAAACCCCATTAAAGCAGCTTAAAATATATTTAAAAAAAAAGCAGATAAAATAATTCTTAAAAGTGTTTTCATATTTCAGGAGGGGGTTTTTGTTTTACTGACAGATGAATACATCAGGTGCCTTCGAGGGATAGCGGCGAGGACCATTCTGTACAGAACTCTCCCCTTATGGAGGCTTCCAAGCGTCTTAGACATATATATATATATATATAAAAAAGGAACTGATGTACTGAGAAGAAACAAAAAAAAATTAAATAATCCACGAGTATTAAAACCACTAGCTGGTAAAAACGTTCATCATATCTCAGTCTCGGTAATCCTCAGAGCCGGTTTAGGAGGTGCCGGATGCAGATTCTCTATCGTCGTGTTTCAAACGCTTCTTGGCGCGTATTTCATTCATAGCTTCCTCGATGGAGCGTGTGTCTCGCTTGTTCGCGACGGGAACTGGAGGGAGGAGACAGAATTGCAGTTAAGAAACCAATGATGTGGTGAAGCTGCTCTTGTTTATGCCGGGTATTCAGGAAGGCCTGAGTTACATGGCCCTCCTTGATGAATGCTGTCCTCACACATACAGTATATGACATGGCCCTCCCGGAACAACACTTATATGCAAGGACTGTATTGATTAGGCAGGGCATGGCATACAAGTAAGGACAGTATTGGGGAGGAATATGGTATGCAGTTGAGAGAGTATTGATCAGGGAGGGCCGTGTCATATATGCAAAGACAGTATTGATCAGGCAAGGCATGGCATTCATGACACGGCCCTCCCTGATCAATACTCTCACAACTGCATACCATGTTCCTCCCCAATATTGTCCTCACTTGTATGACATGGCCCTTCCTGATCAATACCGTCCTTAAGCCTGTATACCATGGGCCTCTCTGATCAATACTGGTCACCCCAACTGTATGACAAGGACCTCTGATCAATACCATCCTCCCCTCTGATCAATGCTCTTCTCACATCTGTAAGACATGGCCCTTCCTGATCAATACTGTCCTCAAGCCTGTATGCAATGGGCCTCTCTGAACAATACTCTACTCATACCTGTATGACCATAATGGCTTCATGCCTGTAGGACATGGCCCTCTGATCCATACTGGCCTCCCCAACTGTATTAAAAAGGACCTCAGATCAATACTAGTCACCCCAAATCTATGACATGGCCCTCTCTGATCAATACCATCCTCACCCCTGTATGCCAAGCCTGATCAATTCTCTTCTCACATCTGTATGACATGGCCCTCTGACCAATACTGTCATACCACCAACATACCATGGCCCTCTCCGATCAATACCGGTCATCCCAACTGTATGACAGGCCTTCTTGGATCGATCGTAGTAAAAAACGCAATGGACGTGGTCCTGATGACCAGTATCGTTGGTCAATTCAGGTAACAGGTTACCGGCTCACCTAATAGGGTGGTGTTCCTCATCAGAACAGGAGGAGAAGTAGTCAAATAAAAAGGAGTGGGAATTCTTGGATCGATACCATCCTCACCCCTGTATACCATGGCCCTCCCTGATCAATACTGTGGTCACACCTGTAAACCATGTCCCTCTGATCAACAATGGTCACCCCCGCCTGTATGACATGATCATCCCTGATCAATACGTTCCTCACACCTGTATGACATGGTCCTCTCCAATCTTTATGGTCCCCACCCCCTATATTAACTAGCTCTATAGCTTCAATACTCTGACCCGAAAGTTACATATGTAGGAAAGGAGAACTTCACTTGTTCTGTGTCACCAGCTCAGAGGATTAAAGACCAATGACAGCCAGGGAACTAGCATTTGCAGAAAAAGGGGTTATTAAATGGCAGCCCCATGTTTTGCTCAGCACAGGTCACCTGGTTCATTCTATAAATTTAGCTGAAGTGCAGCCAAAATAAAAATGAAGAAGTCCATTATTTAGGAAGAAGTCACACTTGTTGTCACAATTCGCCTCCCCCCCCCCCCCCGAACAGTTCTTACCGCAGCCGTAGGCCTTGTTGGCTTCCAGAGTGTGGGCAGCATCCTTGGCCGCTATCTTCCCGATCAGGTGACTGTATTTGTCCTTGTAGTCAGTGTTGGGGTTGACGCAGGGATGGACCTCTCATAGCATCAGCTTCTGCCTCCTTCTGGGCTCGTTCCTGCCAGAACAAGACAAGATCAGCATCACCAGGGACCGTCAGTTATAGGTGGAGAAGGAGGAGTAAGTATTCTAAAACTACAAGAGCGCCCCAGCTGCCCAAAAACTACAAGAGCGCCCCAGCAGCCCAAAAACTACAAGAGCGCCCCAGCTGCCCAAAACTACAAGAGCGCCCCAGCTGCCCAAAAACTACAAGAGCGCCCCAGCTGCCCAAAAACTACAAGAGCGCCCCAGCTGCCCAAAAACTACAAGAGCGCCCCAGCTGCCCAAAAACTACAAGAGCGCCCCAGCTGCCCAAAAACTACAAGAGCGCCCCAGCTGCCCAAAAAACTACAAGAGCGCCCCAGCTGCCCAAAAACTACAAGAGCGCCCCAGCTGCCCAAAAACTACAAGAGCGCCCCAGCTGCCCAAAAACTACAAGAGCGGCCCAGCATCCTATTCTTGGGGAGATGGGACACAAATTATAACCAAAACATTTTGGATAGCGTGGAAAGAGATTAGAACCAGTCTGGTTTTTATTGCCGTCTGTGCCTGTCCCCCCCAAAGGGAGATTGACCGTCTCGATTTTCTCTGTTTACCATCATCAAATGTTTGGGTTTTCACCAGAAAGAGAAATTCTTACTATGGGTAGACTAGTTCTGTTGACGACCAGGGATATCCCCCACCCCACTTTAGAGGGATTTCCTCTCCCTTACTGTGTGGCTATGGAACAGGAAATGAAGTGAAAACTCCCAAACGGGACACAGATTGCAAAATGGACAGGAGTTCTAACCCTCCCATTTACTCCACTCAAAATGGAAAGTTTTTCCTTTAGTTCTACTTCAGCCTTTTAATGTGTCTGCCTCCCCTTTTACTGAAGGGGAGGCAGACACATGCTCCTCCATACTTCTGATGGACGAGTAGTGGAATAGTATGTAGCGGGGTTGGGGGCACTTTCACCATTTAGCCTTGAGTGCTATAGGACCTTGACCAGAAAGTGTCAGTTGGTAACAGTTTCTTTGCCAACACTCAGTAGGGGGGGGGGGGGACTTGCTAAATTTGTAAAGTGCAAAGTCATGTGCAGCTGTGCATGGTGGCCAAACATCTAACTTCAGCTATTTCAATTAAACTTTGACAATAAAATCTGGAAACCAGTTGGTTTCTACACAGAGCTGTGCCAGATTTGGCACCCTCCAGTTTTAGTAAATTAGCCCACAATAAAAACAAAAAACAAAACAAAAAAACAAAAAACAAAAAACAAAAAACAAAAAACAAAAAACAAAAAACACACCTCTAAGCAATAGCCCCAGACCTCCTTCCAGCAGGGAGACTCCACCCTTACCTTTAATTTCTTCTTCTCCTCCGCCTTTGCCGGGTCCCACTCCTCCCCCTTCCGATACGCTTCCAGCTCCTCATCACATGGAGCAAACTCCTAGAAAGTGGAAATCTTCATGAGGAGGTCGGAGAGAACACAGTCATTACCAGAAGACGCCAAACCAAACACTCACCTTCTTAAAGATCATCACGTATCTGCTCTCCTCATCCTCTCCAAAGGAAAATGAGGTCAGACCGGCCACCTCCACCACGTCATGTCTGTACAGGGAGAACAAGACTCATGAGCGAGAGGGGAGCAAAAGCGAGCGAGAGAGAGGTTGGGGGGGGGGGGGCGCAAAAAGCAAGCGAGAGAGAGGTGGGGGGCAAAAGGGAGCGAGAGAGGTGGTGGGGGGGGGGGGGGGGGGCAAAAGGAGCAAGCG
>JBBDGP010004234.1:0-24693 GCA_037952835.1 Lithobates septentrionalis | reverse complement strand
AACTGGTTACGGGGGCGTGTCCAAAGAGTGGTGATAAATAACGTGTACTCAGACTGGTCTGGAGTGGTAAGTGCAGTGGCGGTTGGTACTCAAAATTTTTGGGGGGGCGCAAAAATTTTTGAAAAAAAATCAATTGCAGCCACTGTGCCCATCAATTGCAGCCACTGTGCCCATCAATTGCAGCCACTGTGCCCATCAATTGCAGCCACTGTGCCCATCAGTTGCAGCCACTGTGCCCATCAGTTGCAGCCACTGTGCCCATCAATTGCAGCCACTGTGCCCATCAATTGCAGCCACTGTGCCCATCAATTGCAGCCACTGTGCCCATCAAACGCAGCCACTGTGCCCATCAAACGCAGCCACTGTGCCCATCAAACGCAGCCACTGTGCCCATCAAACGCAGCCACTGTGCCCATCAAACGCAGCCACTGTGCCCATCATATGTTGCCAGTGTACCCATCAAATGCTGCCAGTGTCCCCCCCTGCGGATGGACGGCGGGACACACAGCTGACACCCCCCCAGCGAGTGGATCACAACCGCGGCGCTGACAACACCCCCGGATCAGCGCTTACCTTGTCCTCTTCTCTGGCGTCTCCTCTCCTCTCGCTTCCTCTGTCCCACTTCCGCCAAAGTGTTGAGCATCCAATAGGGATGCCTGGCGCTTTGGCCAATCAGGAAACAGGTCTTACTGACCTGGCCTCCTGATTGGTGGGAGGCAATGCAGTGTGAAGATAGTGAATATTCATTCGCTATGGTCACACATTTGGGTGGGATCAGGGAGCACTCTCTGCGCCCCGAGCCCACCCTTTTTTGAAGCCTATTAGAGCCTCTGGCTCTAATCGGGTGCTTAAAAAAAATACACCCCCTCCCGCCCCCCGCCATAGGAGTCCATGCATCCTGAAAGGGGCCGGGCGCATGGATAGGAGGCGGCAGCAGGGTGCGCCCTCAATGCACGGGCCACCACTGGGTAAGTGGGGTACCTCAGGGCTCTGTCTTGGGACCAATTCTGTTTAATTATTCATAAATGATATAGAGGATGAGATAAATGGCTCAAACCCAGTGTTTGCTGATGACCCAAAAATAAACATGGCAAAAACTTCACATCAGGATATAGAAATTTTTACAGAAAGACCTGAAAAAAAATGGAATGGGCAACTACATGGCCACAAAATGAGTTTAATGTGGAGAAATGTAGGGTATGGCATTTGGGGGCAAAAACATAAATTCAAACTACTCACTTGGGGAGAACTTCTGGGGGAATCCAAGAGGGAGAAGGACCTGGGGTTCCTAGTAGATGACAGATTGAGCAATAGCATGCAAAATCAAACTGCACCTACCAAAGCTGGCAGGATTTTAGCATGCATAAAAAAAGGGTATATACTCCAGGGATAAAACTATAAGCCTGCTACTTTATAAAACTCTGGTCCGGCCACATCTAGAGTATTCCGTCCAGTTCTGGTCACCATTCCTCAGAAGGGATGTGTTGGAGCTGGAGAGGGACCAAAGAAGGGCAACGAAATTAATAAGGAGCTGGAGGACCTCAATTACGAGGAACGACTACAAGCACTAAATTTATTCTCGCTGGAGAAGAGACGCTTGAGAGGGGACATGATAGCAATTTACAAATACCTCAATGGTGTCTCCAGAGTAGGAAAAAGGCTATTCAGTCTCAGGGAGTGTAAGAGGACAGGGAGCCACACAATGAGATGGAGGAGAAGCGGTTTTAACCAGTGGTGTCGGCAGGGGGGCTGACTGTGGCTGAAGGTGGGTCCCCAAAAAGCCCTGGGTCTCAAGTGGGTACGGTTCTATGAATAGCCCCGAGCGGGGACCGATCTGATCCCGAGTGCCGCCGGGATCACATAGCAGGTCCCGCCTTCTGGAGCCTGCAACACTGATGGACGTCCCACTGGTCCAATGGTGGGACAGCGGGACATGTGCCGTCCATCATAGGCGCTGCAGGCTCCAGAAGCCTGGAATTACAATGCGGCCGCCGCGCCACTGTGAGATCCCCGCTCGGCTCTCCTCTCCTCCGGCTGTCTGCTGTGATGATGGGCGTGCACCGCACACCACGACTGATCTGAGCTGCTGCTGCTGCAGGACACATGAAGTCTCCCGGTCAAGTATGTCAGTGTGGGTCACTATCGTCAGTGTATGTATGTCAGGTAGGTCAGTGTATGTAGATCAGTGTGTGTCAGGTAGGTCAGTGTGTGTCAGGCAGGTGAGTTTCGTGGTCAGCATTGATGGGCACCGGTAAGCCAGGCAACAACCAGCAGGTGAGCTTACCCCCCACCACCCAGCCAAAAAACCCTGCGCCACTACCACCCCCCCCCCCCCCCCTTCATGCCGGCCTTGGACTTTGGGGCTGAAGCCCCTGGTCTTTTTGCCACCTAGCAACTCCCCTGGGTCTAACCTTAAGCTGCGCAGAGGTTTTTCACTGTTGGGGCAATAAGGATGTGCAACGCTCTTCCACAATTGGTGGCTGCGGGGAGCATGGATATTTTTAAAAGACTCTTGGATGTGCATCTTAAAGAACACAACATACAGGGGTATGGGAAATGATTATAGACACTGACACTGTACACCTACGTAGGTTGAACTGGATGGACTATTGTCTTCAACCTTAGCTATTATGTAACTATGATGGATAATCTGTGTCAGTATATGTGGAAGATTGTGATAGATCTGCAGACATGTCGCCATGAATATTCATGATCCCAGTCATTAAATTGTGCCGCATTCCTCCTCTGAAGTGACATGGCAGCACCTTGTAATAATAAGGTAATTGCAGCACACAAGAAGAGTGCGCCTCTCCCAGGCCTCGGCCCCAGCGCCGGCGGTAAATCTGTGTGAGGGAATTGCTGCCGGGCCCTGGTTGCAGGCTAGCACCAGCTGGCTTCCCCTCTCTTCCCTCTCCTCTTAATCTCTCTTCACTTTAACCCGCTGCTCCACTTATCTGTGCCCCTTGGCTCCGGCTACACAATGCGCCTGCTCTCTACGCCTCGCACTGTGCCTGCATTGGACCCTTTGTCTGCCATTGCAGCTCTTTTTTTCTTCCTTTTTTTTCTGGACGCTCCACTTCAGCCTCCCCCATCTTCTGTTCTATGGAAGCCAAACTGACACCTGGATGGCTCTTTCTCAGGTCCCTGGGAAGGGTGGCTTATGGCTGTTGACTTTATAATACAATCAGCTTCCCAGCCTTGTCAGGACGGATTCTGTGTCCTCTGATACAAAAGCCGCACACATCTGGCATTATGGGAAAGTGATGACAACCTTAGAAAAATGATCCATCCCTCCATCCATGTCTATCATTTCATTCATCCCTCTGTCCGTCCATCCATCCATCCCTCATCATTTTATCCCTTCACATCCATTCATCCATCCATCATCATTTTATCCATTCACATCCATCATCATTTTATCCATTCAACATCTATCCCTCCATCCACGTCTTTATCATTTCATTCATCCCTCTGTCCGTCCATCCATCCCTCCATCCATGTCTATCATGTCATTCATCCCTCTGTCCGTCCAGTCATCTATCTATCCATCCATCCCTCATCATTTTATCCCTTCACATCCATTCATCTATCTATCCATCCATCCATCCATCCCTCATCATTTTATCCATTCACATCCATCCATCCATCCATCATCATTTTATCCATTCACATCTATCCCTCAATCCACGTGTTTATCATTTCATTCATCCCACTGTCCGTCCATCCATCCCTCATCATTTTATCCTTCACATCCATCCATCCATTTATCCATCCCTTGTCATTTTATCCCTTCACATCCATCCATCTATCCATCCTTGTCATTTTATCCATCCATTCCTCTGTTCATCTATCTATCCACAGCTTCATCCATCTATGCATCCCTCCATTCATCTCTCTATCCATATTTCTATCCATACATCTACTCCTTCATCCATCTATCCCTCATCATTTTCTATATCCACATACATACATCCCTATGTGCATCTATTTACCTTTTTCAGCTATCTATTCATCTCTCCATCCATCCATCCCTCCATCCCTCCATCCACACCTTCTTTGTTTTAACCTTCCTTCAATCTATCCCCCCCATCTATTTATCTATTCATCCCTCATCATTTTATCCATCTATCCCTCTGTCCATCTATTCACCCTTCCTCTATCAATCCCCCGCTTCATCCATATTTCCATCCCTCCATTCATCTCTCTATTTCCATCCCTCTATCCAACTATCTAACTCTTTCATCCATCTATCCATCCCTCATCATTTTATCCATTCATCCACATTCATCCATCCATCCATTCACCCCTTCATCTTCCTATCCACCCCATCGCCCATCTCTCCATCCCGCCATTCATCTCTCCATTCATCCATCTATCCATCCCTCCACCCATTCCTCCGTCCACACCACCTTTTGTTTTATCCATCCTATCTATTTCCCCATCCATTTATCTATCCTTCCATCCATCTATTCATCCCTCCGTCCAGCTATTCACAGCTTCATCTATCTGTCCACAGCTTCATCCATCTATCCATCCTGGCATTCATCTCTCCATCCATATTTCCATCCCTCTATCCATCGTTCTACTCTTCATCCATCCATCCACATCTATCCGTCTGTCCGTCCATCTGTTCACCCCTTCATCTACCTATCCACCCCATCACCTATCTATCCATCCCTCCATCCGTGTCAATAAACCATAATATATTTGTACACCCTGTGCCTTTTTACCTTCAGCCATCTTGCCCAATCCCCTGTAATCTGCTGTGGAGCATAGCAATCAGGCCATATACAAGGCCTTGGGACTATCATCTCCTATACAATATTAATTTAGCCTTCATTTACTAGCAGATCGAGAGCATGAACAGCACCAGGTTCTTAACCCCCCCCCCCCCCCCCCCCCCCCCCCGTGCCTCCAATGCAGTTCCAAAGTGCAATCTACTCATAAGGTAGAGCTGCAATATCCCACTTCCCATAATACCCAGTGGTCTACTGGTAGGCCAGTGGAAGGCAGAGAAGCATCCTCCTGCAAATATCGAATGGTAATCCCTTCCCTGCATGGCTTTTATGCTAAAGACTGTGTATCAATAGCATTTGCTATTATTTTTCCATAGAATACAGTCTTTTGTGTTTTTCATCTTTTTTTTGTTTTATCTCAGCGCTGCTGATCTCCTCCTAAAAAATTTGTAAAAATTACTGTTGAAAATTGTCGTTAGTATGCAAACGTTTTATGAGTTTAGTGATTGGTTTAAGTTCTACATTTAAAGAGTCCCTGTCACCATCTCAAAAAAATTGCAGGCAACAGAACAATCAAGTTTTTTACATGCTTAGCGCCAGTATTTTTCCTCTCCATAATTCTTATCTTATTTTATTCGCTTTTAATGTCTTTTGAACTTGCTAGAAAAAATGGCCAGTCAATTCTCTAGCACAGTCCCACTCCCTTCTTATACTTGATAGCCCTCTCCTTTTCAGGCATTGTCTAGTTAGTCTCTGTGTTGGCCCAGCTCCTTCACCCCTAACCTCCCTACATAACCTTTTATGTAGCTAGCAGGGTAGAAAGTGGACATGAGTGACAGTTCTGAGTCAACTTGGCCTGCTGAGGTAACATCCAAGATCCAAAATTCCTGGAAATGCTTCTGGGTGCCGCCATCTTGGATGTGACCTCAGGCAGGCCAAGTTGACAACATCATATAAGCTGGATCTGCTAGAGGCATGCCTGGTTGATGAGGTCTTATCACATATCCTAAACAATGTTCAGATAAGTCCCACCCCCCTTTGTGGCTTTAACAGCTTTCATACTTTTGGGAAAACTTTCTACAAGAATTTGGAGTGTGTCTGTGAGAATTTGTGCCCATTTAACCAAAAAAGTTCAATGGACACTCAAGTTCCTCCACACCAAACTGGCCAAACCATGGAGCTGGCCAACTTTTTGTGAGGTCAGGTCCTGATGTAGGATGAGAAGACCTGGTGAGAAGACTTGGTGTTCCAATTCATTCCAAAGTTGTTCAGTAAGGTTGAGGTCAGGCCAGTGTAGGCCCCTGACTTCCTCCACACCAAACTGGTAAAAACGTGTCTTTATGGAGCTGGTCACCATTTTTGAGGTCGGGTCCTGATGTGGGATGAGAAGCCTGGATCACAATCAGTGTTTCAAGTCCCCCCAAAAGTTTTCTCTAGGGTTGAGGTCAGGGCTCTGTACAGGACACTTGAAACCCTCTAACTGTACTCTTTGCATGTGAACTCAAGCATTTAAATAGTGCCAATGTACTTTGACTTTGTATACGGCATACAACCAGAGTCTGTACTTTTTCAAAGATTCCCACCAGCAATCATGAGTCGCTCTACAGAGCATGCACAGAATGCAATGTCCTAAATTGGCTAGTGCCAAAGGCAGGTGTTGGTAGGGCCTACTCTTTCTTGATGACTATGCCGTAGATTGGAATATTTGTCAGTCCTAAAACACTACACCGATTTTTCCTCTGAGGACCTCACTTTGGGACTCAACTGGACAAGTGGTATCGGTGTCAAATGGGTCGCACAGGCCAGGTGAGCAGTGAAGCTCAACCAGGCATTTCAGTATATTGTGATCGGTTGACACCAAGCCACAAAACCGTTCTAGAATCAAAGTGTACCCAATGGCCACTTTAGGCTTATCAGTTGTCTGTTCTACGCATCTGACTGTTCCACATTATAAATTATACCAACAAATTTGGCATCGTTGACCACAAGTTTTTGTCATTTAAGCTTAGCATCATTATCAAGCATGGAGCTGTTGGAGCACCTGTCCCATTAAAAGCTAACATAACTCCAGCTATTTTTCCTTTTTTTTTTAGGTTAGGATAGAGTGGGGAAAAATTAAACTTGATAAGGTTCTTGTTTCATGATTGTCCCTCTTCAGATTTGTCCCTATGGCACCAACGAGAAATGGGGTGGGGGGTTAGGACAACAAGGCACATCCCTTTAACACCCATATTTCCATTGTGTAGACCCTCAGGGCTCAACCGGTGGCTCGATGGCTGCCTGGGGTCCTTTGGTACAACCAGTGTCAGTGTTTCTATGAAATCAGCCACTGTAGTATAGACATTGACGTCTTCAGTCTATAAATCTCCAAAGGCCACGCCCACTGACGCGTTGCGCCCTACCTATCGGGGCTAAAAGTGCTATTAAAGGCTTAAATTTAAATAAAAAAACAAAATGCTATACTTGCCTGCCCGGTGTAATGGGTTTGCACAGAGCAGCTTCGATCCTCCTCTTCTAGAGTGCTTCCACCTGTGCTCCGGGCTATCCTCATAGCAAGCCACTTGCTATGAGTGCACGCTGGCACTCGAGCCTTGATCTGTGTGTCCATAAGACACACAGAAAGGGGCTCGCCCCTGCTCCCTCCTCACTGGCTGAGACTGACAGCAGCAGAAGCCTATGAGGAGGCAGAGAGCCGGGACAGCAGCCACTCTTGTGCATATTTCGGGGTCAGGCTCAGGTGAGTATTGGGAGGGCTGCAGGGGGAGCTGCACACTTGAAGGTTCTTTTACCTTCATGCATAAAATGTAGAAGGTAAAAAAAACCTTCAGGCTTTACAACCACTTTAATCGTAGGGTAGATTATTACCCTATGATTAAGTCCCAATGGGCAAGGCGAAACGCATCAGTATGTGGCCTTTGGCGGAGACTCATAGGCCTGAAGCCATCCTGATGTCGATACTACGATGGTTGGCTGGGGGAGGGCCGATTTCTTGTTTTTGTTGTTATGCTCAGTCTGTCTTCTGTAGCATTACAACAGGGGGTGTCAAACTCAATATCATTGCGGGCCGCATCAGCATTATGGGTGCCCTCAAAGGGCCAGTTGTATCTGTAAGACTATATAAATTCATCCAGTGCTTTTTTTTTCTCAAACTAGGTGCAGGAACTTTGAATAGGTGTGGCCAAGTTGCATCAACAGTAGGAGGATCCTAAAGGGGAAATAAATACCAGAAGTGTGTTATGTGTGGAGTTCAGGGTTGCGCTATGTTCAAAGTGCAGAGTTCGCGGAGCAATGTGTACAAAGTGCAGGGTTTAGGCGTGTGTGTGCGCAGGGTTCCAGCTGAAGCACAAGTCCTGGGTGCAAGGGCCACCTGAAATTGCCTCGTGTGTCTTGTGTTTGACACATGTTCATTACAATTACTAAACATTATCTGCCCCCCCCCCCCTTAATGACATCGGCCTCACTTAAAGCGGAAGTAAACCCATCCATTTAACTATTTTAAAATAACAGTTACATTTCCGGCACGTTCCAGGAATGTAACCCTCCCATTGGTTACACTCTCAACCAGACTGTCAAACCATCCAATGGCTGGTGTCTTAAGTGATCACATGTGCAGCATCATGGCAGTTGTAGATTACACATAGACCAAGATGGCAGCTTCCTTGGCTAAAAACGATAGAAGGGTTTACTCCCACTTTAAGGCCTCTATGCAAGTAGGTTGACCTCCACTGGTGTAGACCCTTTAATATTCTTCTTTCCAGCTCAGTTAATACCTCTTCTAGCATGTGTTTAAAAGTTGAGCATGGCAGGAATTTTGCACTCTCCCAAAACTCATACAAACACATCAGGAGGCAAATTTGAGACTAATAGATTAATCATGAGCTAAGAAAATTGAAATGTCTCCTGCTTCACAATTTAACAAATAGATTACATTAGGACACTGGCAAAACTAAGGGATTGCCTACACAGGAAAAGGAGATTTTAGGCCTGGTTCACACCTATAGTTTCCTATGGTACACATTCACATCTATGCATTTTTCAGCCAATGCGTTTTTGGAAAGGGTGATGGACTTTCTTTCCCCCACAGCAGATTGTGTTTTGCCTGTAATAGACGTCAATGGGCTTTTCAATCAAAAAGTGTTTTTTTTTTTTTTTGTTTTTTTTTTGTTTTTTTGTTTTTTTTTTTTACATGCATTTTTGCTTTTTTTGTTTTTTTTTTTTTGTTTTTCCTTCTCCATAACACACTGTGTACACCAGGGGTAGGCAACCTGGGGCCCTCCATCTGTTGTCGAACTACATTTCCCATGAGGCATTGCAAGGCTGGCAGTTACAATTACTCTGAGGCATGATGGGACTTGTAGTTCTGCAACAGCTGGAGGGCCCCAGGTTGCCTACCCCTGGTGTACAGTATAGCTGGTTGTTAAGGAGCAAGCGGGGAAGCCGGCTGCCGCGTCATTAACAATCGATGAGTCATTAGCTGTCAGTGGGCTTCCCTGCTGACAGCTGAATGTAAAAACAAGAATTGCTGGCAATAAAAGAATCAGAAAAAAAAATGGGGTGGAGCATGGGGTCCCCCCACCCAAAATCTATACCAGACCATTATCCATGCAGGCAGGCAAACACTACAGGAGTTTGACAAATCCATAGCTCCCAACTGTCCCGGATTTCGAGGGACTGTCCCTGATTTGAAGCAATGTCCCTCTGTCCCTCTTTCCCCCTCATTTGTCCATCATTTTGGATCTGATCTATATAGTTGTGTATATAAAATACACTTTTTATTTTTCAAAAATTGTTTTCCAGCGCTAAACCTTTCATCCAATTGATAAATTGCTGCATTTGTACATTTTAAAAACCAATATGAAGGAATAGTAGTGGTAAAAAAAAAAGCGCTTGTGGATTTAATTAACCTTTTTTTTTTTTTGGTTAATTCTCCTTTTAAGGGGGTGTGTCCTATGCGTACATACGCTTGATAGCAGGTTTCCCTCATTCCCATCTCAAAATGTTGGGAGGTACGCAAGTCCTTTAGTAAAAAAATCAAAAAATAATGTCCCCCCGGTGTAAATCCATTGTCAATCATGATGCCGGACTAGAAAAAAGCAAAAAAACAAACAAACCCATGTTGAGGGTATGTGGATTGGTATGGTTCAGGATGCGGGGGGGGGGGGGGGGGGCGGGGGGATGGTGTGCACGCTTCGCAGCCCGCTCCTTTAAAACTATGTCTACCTGGTAAAGACAAAAAAAAGCACAAAACACATCAAAAACGCAAATCGCACTGCAAAAAGCACTATAGAACGCATCAATCGCAAACTGCATAGATTTAAAGCGAACCCCACAGGGAACCACTTCAATATCAGTTCTTGAATACAGTGTTTTTGTTTTTTTTTAATGGAGTATCCCTTTAAAAATCCACAAGGCATTTGTGCATCCTGTAATTTTTCGAAAAATCCGTAATTCATTTTGAATCTTTTCCTGATGCCGCTCTCTGATCCGTACATCATGCCCACAAGGCAAGGGAAAATGCCATTCTGTGAAGGTGAACAATAACAGAACAACCCCCTTTTCTCGTTGGTATCTCGATGCCAGCTGTAGCCCTCCCTTTGCTATCCATGCCCCCACTGTTGGCAGCGAACACTGGCAACATTTTCTATTCCCTGTAAAGGATTAAAGCCTCCAGAATTTTTTTTTTTTCCCCCTCACTGGCTAAAAACAGCAAACATAGACCTAACTGAGACTAATTGACTTGCAAATTAATCGTTTGTCCCTGTGCCTAATAATTAGTGCTAACGATTCATTTTACCATTTCTACTGCCTTTCATATTTTTTTTTTTTTGCTGTTGTTGTTTTTGTTGTTCCCATTCTGTCCCGTTCCTCCTCTGCATTCTCTCATCCTAAAGGCCCCGATCTAACGCCATTTGCTGCTGACCTAAATAGCCGCACTTCTTTTTTTTTTTTTTTCTTTTTAATGTCTTCCATGGGTGACATTCAAGCCAGAGGGTGAGCAGAGGTAATGCTCTCCTCGCTACAAAACACAGCTGTTTCCTCAATTCCCACGAATCTGTGCCAACTCCGGGTTTGTCATCAGAGAAAAGAATCCTGCAAGGCCGCTCGGGATGGGTTGAAGGGTTACCAGTCCCTGTCTTTTTCAATTATGTGCCCATGATCGAGCAGAGCGAGATGAGCTAAGCCCAGGAAGAACGGCCCATTGAAGCGAACCGCAGAATCGAGGTTTGGGAATTGGCCTAAGAGAACGGGGCCTTTGTTTCAAGCCAAGGCCAAGCTTTAGAGCAAGGGGGCTTTTTTCGGAAGTAAAACTCCTATTTATTTTTTTTCTTTTTCGGCGGGGCCTTATTCATCCCTGGCCACAGGATATTGTGAATATTCAGCGCCTTTGCTTCATTACTGTTAATCGCCCCTTGTTTTCATTTTTTGCCGTCCTTATGGAGTTAAAAGAACATACAGTTCTTTGTCAGAACCTTGGTCCTTTGTCAGGATGCAGATTGGCAACTGTTTCGGCACAACATTTGAATGTTTTCAAAATGGAGGAGGTTTTTGCAAAAATAAAAAAAAATTCTTGGGGGGGGGGGGGTTGAGTAGTGACCCTGCCGTGACATTCTTAAACTTCAAACATGGCAATGGTTTTACTAGGGCGGTGATTCAATGGAGCTAGCAGTCACAGCATGGGTACTTGGCATAGGATAAGCACTAGGCAACTTGCCACTAATACAATTTGGGTCAGAATTAAAATAGAAAAAGAACTAGGATATATGAAAAAAAAAAAAAACACATTTCAAATTTCAAACCAAGAAAATAATTTTGCCAGCTAAAGAAGTGAACTTTGTTTGGTAAAGTCTTGTAATACCCACTCCTGCCACTTAAAGCAGTGTAATCCTGTTCTCCAACTTTGCAGTGCCCCTTTGCTGAAGATATGGGTGCAGCAGTTGCCCAGATGTAGAGGTCATGGAGCTCTTCCCCC
Source organism: Lithobates septentrionalis (assembly GCA_037952835.1). Classification (NCBI taxonomy): domain Eukaryota; kingdom Metazoa; phylum Chordata; class Amphibia; order Anura; family Ranidae; genus Lithobates; species Lithobates septentrionalis. The sequence goes on along the minus strand of JBBDGP010004234.1, from coordinate 12,987 downwards.
AATTCCTTGCCATTGCCACTCTGGTCAGTACAGCACTATAAATAAACTAAACACTCCAACTCTGAGGGCAACCAGTTCCATCTTCTCTACAAGGAATCACAAAATGTTCCACGCCCTTCCCTTTTTCAGTTTGGCTAAAGGAGGGAAGGCACCTCCACAAGAGCAACAGCTGAGGAAAATTGCATGAGCAGATGAACCCGCCATCTTTCTGGACAGTGCTGACAGTGGTATGTGGGCTGTTCTGCTGATCCTTCAATCTTCTACCAAAGAGTCCCACCATGATAGTGGGTTTGTGTTGAGAGTAGTGCACGTGCTACACTTTGGATCCTTCACTCTTCTACATAGGGGATTCCCACCACAATCTTGGACCGTGTTGAGTGTATTGCATGTGTTGTACTTTGGATCCTTCACTCTTCATCACATATGGAGTTCCCACTACAAGTCGAGACAGTGCTGGCAATGCTATATGTGTTGTATTGTGGCTTCTTCACTCGTCCACAAAAGTGGGGGCTTCACCATGATCCTAGACAATGCTAAAAGTGGTATGTGTGCTGCTCTTTTGAATCCTTCAATCTTCTCCCAAAGTGGAGGGTCCCACTATAAAAATGGGTTTGTGTTGCAAGTAGTGCACATGCTATACTTTGTATCTTTCACTCTTCTACATAAGGGGTTTCCCACCACGATCTCGGACAGTGTTGAATGTATTGCATTTGTTGTTGTACTTTGGATCATCCACTCCTCAGCATACATGTTCCCACGACAAGTCAAGATAGTGCTCACAATGTATTTCCTCGCTCATCTACAAAAGTGGGGGTTTCACCATGATCCCGACAACGCTTAGAATAATGCATGTGCTCTACTTTGGATCCTTTGTTCCAACATAAGTGGAGGTCCCATCAAAAGTTTAGGTAGTGCTGACAATGGCCCATGTATTGTACTTTGGATCCTTTGCTCTTTTACATAAACAAGGTGATCCTACTATATGACCCTGTACAGTGCTGACAGTGGTATATGCCCTGTACTTTGTATCCTTTATCCTGAATATATAGGGATTTCTTTCACAATCCAGATAGTGCTGACAATGGTACGTGTGTTGTATTTTTGCTTCTTCGCTCTTTTTTACGTAAGCAAGGTGATCCCACCACATCCTGGACAGGGCTGATAATTGTATATGCATTGTACTTTGGAACCTTTACCTATATACATAATCAAGGTGATCCCACCACTAATCTGGATAATGCTGAGAGTGATGTACATGCTGTACTTTGAATTTCTTCTCTTGGGACTGAGTTGGAAATGTTTCTGTTGTAAAACTCATTGAACTGCTCCAGTGGGAAAATGTTCCCACCGGAATTCCAGTCCTCCTGGAGACTGGAGATTTCTCTCACACCCTGCCATGCTCGGCAGGCAGTACTGCCAAGAAATATGACCCATTCAGGGTAATGGGAACATGGCGCAACTGCGCCATGCACACAGTTGTGACGCGGTGGTTCTGCCTTTTGAGGGTTCAAACAGGTGATGAGGAGACGATATATCGCCTCCCAGCTGCCTGTTAACCGCCCTCCAAAAACGGATCCACCATGGATCATTTTTCAGAAGGACAACAAGAACTTCCTTGTGTCTGAACAAGCCCTTAGGGCCAGTAACAAGCTTTGCACTGCAAATGCAGCAGATATCATTCAGAATTCATTGCGGGAGCATTTGACCTGCAGTTGGCCTTCTGACTTGCATTTGGCCTGCAGTTGGTCCTCTGACTAGCATTTATCCTGCAGTTGGCCTTCTGGCTAGCATTTTGACCTGCAGTTGACCCCCCTTCTGACTTTCATTTGACCTGCAGTTGACCGCCTTCTGACTTGAATATGGCTTCCTGGTGACCTCCTTCTGACATGCATTTGACTTGCTTCAAGCTGGTTCTCCACCCCTATAGATTTGTATAGGGAGATGTGCATTTCTGAAGCAAACAAAAGCCAACACCAATCCTTAATATCGCTAGTTTTGGCTAAAAGCTATATCTCAGGCTATCATTCAGACCCGCAGTTCACAAGAAACAAATGGCACATCAGAAATATTTATCCAACTAACAAAATGGCAATTGAGACCACTTTACATGATTGAGGGACCACAAAATAGAGGAGATTCCTTTCAGCACTCCATCATTGCAGCAGTTCTGGGTAAAGTCAAATTGATGCCGAAGTGAGAAAATGTTCCACTTCTGAATGACGGGCCAAGAAGAGTGAGTAGTGACAGATGTCATCTGGCACTGTGTGAGGAGAGGTGAGAAAGACTTCAGCGCATATTAATGTGAAGTCAGAGTGACAGAATTCTGACACATAGGCGGAGGAGAGCTACTGGAAGCATCACCACACAACATAGAGAAGAACGTCACTAAGGCAAATTATGGTGCAAATTTGGAGATCCGAGTCTCCTAAATAGAGGGTTCACAGCAGTAAGTTCTTGCCATATTTGCAGCTCCTGCCATGGCTCTTAGTTTACAAATTCAGTCTACACAGTTTTTTCTCACATTTCTTTACATCGCACAAAAAAGTATTTTTGAAGAAGCAGACAACACTTCTTCCAGCTTTTTTCGAAAATGTAATCTCTTACCAACATTTTTTTTCAAAATGTATTCACTTTTATTATAGAGTGGGGAAGGTTTTTACTTGAGGTAAAATGTAAAGGGTCAGCCACCCAAAAAGAGATTTTCATTTAGAGGTCCTTTGGCTCCTCATATGGAAGCATCCCCAAACAATAGAGAACATCACTTGACCAAATTTTGGTGCAAATTTGGAGACTCGAGTCTCCTAAACAGGTAGTCCACAGCAAAGAGTTCTTTTCATAGTTGTGGCTCCGCCATGGCTCTTTAGATTGAATTTGTAAAATTTCAAACCGTTTTCTCCCATTTTTATACAGCACAGAAAAAAATAAATTTTGAAGCGGCAGACAACACTTCTTCCAGCTTTTCAAAGATTGAATCTCTTACCAAATTTTTTCAAATTTAACTTTTTTTTTTTATAGAATGGGGAAGTTTTTTACTGCTATCTGTGACCCTGTCCTGTCAAGGTGACCACATTTTCACCAGTACCGGATGTGAAGAGAAATCTCCAACAGGGGCAGAACAGTAATAACACTTTAAAAAATATATTTTTAGAAGATTATGGAAAGGAAAGAACTTTAAGTTGAAGTAGCAATTGGGTAACTCTTATGTCACATCCATATAATTTTAATGGATATATGTAAAGAAATATTGATTGCAACAGTGGACAGTACACATATATAGAATCAGTATTTTTTTTACAGACAAACAATAAAAGAAGCATATAGAATCACGCATCAATAAAAACATCCACAGTAAATATCCAAATGCATAAGGAATATACAAAGATACTTATATTGCAGCTCATAAATATTATGGCTAGTGCATAAGTCCTCGTGAGTCAACACGTTTCACTTGTCCGCTTACTCAGGACACAATAGAGGAAAAACAATGCTCGCTTGCCTGCACAAGAGGAGGATCCTTGGGCGGCCACTGGGGCAAGGAGGAATCAAAGCAATCCATGGCTACCACAGATAGGTTAGATAATGTGCATGGTCAACTACAAATGGGGACGCCATAGATGTAGATAGAAGACCACACAGATAAGATATCATCCACATATTCAAGGATATATATACGAATGCACTTGTGGAGTCAACCACAAACCGAGATAGAACATGGCAGGGTGAAGATCTTGACATATAATGGCCAACAAGAGAGCCACAAGACCACCGATGCAGGGATTAACCCATCCACCCACACAAATGCGGTGCCAAGGATATCACGCGTGTCCAAGGAGGAAAGCTGCATCAACCTTAAGTTGAATTAGTCATTTTATTTGAACTTTGAAAGCTGTGACCAACAAAAAAGGCAGGCAGAGGGCAAAAAATTAGTCGCCAATACTCCCTGTAGTCTCCTTGCAGCTGATGTTTTGCTTATTATTGACTTACCATACCTTGTTATGCAGTGTGTCTCTGCGTGGAAGCTGCCATCTTGGTAGACGCTGGGCTTCGCTTCCTTGTGTCAGAGCTGTGACCCGGATGACTGGTGGGGTAAAGATTAAGAAGCAGCAGATTAGGAGGTGGAAACATAGATCCACAGAATGTATGAAACGGAAGTGGGGAGATCCTTGGCACTGCACGTCCTCAGATACAGCTTCCCTTCCAGCAAGGAGAACAGTGAGCAGTAAATTAGAGGCGTCATCTGATAACAGGTGGGGTAATGATCAGCGGCGGTTGGTTCTCCATTTCTTTGGGGGGTGGGCCGCAAACCACCTGCCCCGCTCGCAAGTCCGCTCTCCAGCCCCCACACTAACCCCATCCAGGTCCTGGGCGGCTTCCCCGGCTTCTCCTCCCGGCCAATCGGGTCGCATCTCCTCCGGTCTCAGGACCGCTTCCTGTCCTGATTGGCTGGGAGGTGAAGCTGGGAAGACAATAGCGAATGTTGATTCGCTATTGTCACAAGTGGGTGGACTCAGGGCGCAGTGCTCTGCACCCAGAGCCCACCCTTTTTGGAGCCAGTTAGAGCCTCCAGCTCTAACCATGTGCTTCCCAAAAAATGAAAAACCCCGTAGAACTATGCTTCCGGTGTCTTGCATGGAGATTAGGGGGGGCGACACCCCTTGTGGACGGCCTGCCGCTAGTAATGATAGAGGTAGAGCAAGCACAGTTCCACAGAATGGATGAAGCAGAAACAGGGAGATCCTTGCACTACAGGTCCTCGGGTACAGCTTCCTCTCCACCAAGGAGAACAGTGAGCAGCAAATTAGGGGCATCTGATGACTGGGGGAGTAATGATGGAGAATAGAGCAAGCACGTATCCACAGAATGGATAATGCAGAAACAGGGAGATCCATGCACTGCAGGTCCTCAGGTACAGCTCCCCACCCCCCCCCAGCATGGACAACAGTGAGCAGCACAGTAGTGTCACCACCAAATCTCACTCCAAATCTCCTTAAGATTAGCAGTCACAGGCAGCAGTGCTTTAGATCTCACTCTGCAGATATACCGGAGGAGAAGGAGTGCCTAGGCACACTCGCATTTCAGGAGGAGCTCTGCAAAAAAACCTAAAACTTTTTTTATTGTACTGCTTGGGTACACCTAACTCTTTTAGATGTTCCATGTACATGACTAATCTTCACTTTTTTTAGTTCAGGTCCCCTCAATAGGAATTCCAACAACAGGAGCGGGACTTATAATGGGTTCTTTAAACCTAACTAAAGGTCTTGAGTGCCTAGTTGGGAAAATTTTAATTCAGGTGCCATCATGTTTTAAACTAAAGCCTCCTGCTGTCCCTTTCTCCAATCAAGGTGGCACTTTTAAATGAGACTGTAAGGCATTAAACATAGCCAAGTGGCAGTCATGGCTGGGTCTCCGGTTGTAATTGGAAAGCTGGCATGGTTGATCTTGCCATGGGTGATAAAAAGCCCCCCCCCATGCTATAAGCAAGGTCATCCAGCCAACTTTCACGGGTACTGTTGTGTTGAGCAGCGTGGCTCATCTCTGGTGTATCTGTGCCCCTCGTATCTGAGCGATGTGCCCTCCCCACTTTATCTCTCCGTCAAGATAAGGAGCCCCCTGGCCCCAGGCTGCATCTCAAACTGACGACTTGGGCCTCATCTTTGACAGATCCAATTATTATTAATCATTGCCCTCCCACTGCTTGATCCCTCCACATCATATTGGGTGGGCAACCTGGGAAGAGGGGGGGGGGAGATGCCAGTCAAATCTCAGCTGAACTAACTCCCTGGCACTCCTAGGGTATGGGGGGAGGGGAAGGCTTGCCTGTTCTTATAGTACACTCAGCACCAGCCTCTGCCAGCTACTCTCTCACCGAGCCCTGCCTGGCATGCAGATCACGCCTGCAGTCAGACGGGCAAATCCTTAAATGGTGTCTTCAGTCTCCTGTGCCAGTTTTGCCCCGGCTGTCTGTGACTCTCTGGAGGGGGGGTGGGGGGGCACACCGGACCCTGCCACTGTCATTGTTCCCCCAGCTGCTGCTGATCAGTAATGGCAAAGCAGCTGGGCAGACAAAGGGGTGGCACAGGCCGGCATAAAAAGACTGGTGGGAATGGAAGCACAAAGGGCCGTTCTGTGAAGCTGCCATTTAAATAGGGCAAGGGTGGCCAGTTGCCCGCTGCTAAGTATGCGTTGTTTGCAAAATAAGTGATTTGTTTTAAGAATGGGCCGGGGTCCTCCCGTGGCATAGCTCGTGTTTAACGGCCCATGAGGCGACACAAACAAACAGCACTTCTGTTATCCAGCAGCTGCCAGCCTCTGCTACAAATGCACCACCGGCTCCATCTTGTGTCGTCTGCCAAGGCAAGATGGACGCCGCCAATGCCAACCTAATGTGCGTGGTGCAAGCCGACCAAGTACAGACCACGTGTACTAGATAAGGGTTTAGATGTGACAAACTTCTGGATTTTAAATGACTTCTATGCACTGCTATTTCTCCTGTCTATTGCAGCAGATTAGGTAATAACCAGATATGGGGGAGGTGCAATTGACCAGTTTATAATCAGTTATGGGGGGTGCAATTCATTCATTTATAACCAGATATAGGGTTGTGCAAATATTCATTTTAAATCGGGAGGTGTGCAATTGATCAGTTTAAAACCAGCTATGGGGTGTGCAATTAATGAGTTTGGAGGTGTGCAATGGATCTGTGTATAAGCGGGTATGGGGGTGAGCAATTGACCAATTTATAATCCACTTTGGGGGTGTGCAATTGACCAATTTATAATCCGCTATGGGGGTGTGCAATTGATCAGTTTGACTTGGGAGGTGTGCAATGGATCCGTGTATAACCAGATATTGGGGTGTGCAATGGATCGGTTTATAACAAGCTGTGGGGGTGTGCAATGAATTTGTTTATACCCAGATATGAGGGGGTGGTGCAATTAATCATTTTGACTTGGGAGGTGTGCAGTTGACCAGTTTATAACCAGCTATGGGGGTGTGCAAATGACCAATTTATAACAAGCTGTGGGTGTGCAATTTTGCTTATAACCAGCTATGGGGTTGTGCAATTAATCAGTTTAACTTGGGAGGTGTCCAATAAATCAGTTTATAACCAGCTATGGAGGTGTGCAATTGACCAGTTTATAAAAAGTTGTGGGGGTGTGCAATTAATTTGCTTATAATCAGCTATGGGCTTGTGCAATTAACCATTTTGACTTGGGAGGTATGCGATGGGGGGATATGCATGTGCAATTGATCCGTTTGTAACCAGATATGGATGTGTGCAATCAGTTTAATATCGGCTGTGGGGGGGGGGGGGGGGGGGGGGGTGTGTGCAATTAATCAGTTTGACTTGGGAGGTGTCCAATAGATCAGTTTATAAACAGCTATGGGGGTGTTCACTTGATCCGTTTGAGACTTTGGAAGTGTGCAATGGATCAGTTCATAACTAGCTGAGGATTTTAGAACGAATAATTGTGCAATATCTTAGTGATTAACTAACCAGTTGTGCAATGTATCTGCTTATAACAAGCTAGGGAGGTGTGCAATAGATCAATTTATAACTACTGTAGCTCAGGAGGTGTGTAATAGATCAATTAATAACTAGCTAGTGAGGTGCGCAATAGTTTAGTATATACAGAACCTCACTAAAGAGGTGACAAATAGATCAGTTTTTTTAACTAACTAGGGAGGTGTGCAATACATTGGTTTATAACTAGTTAGTTTATCATTCGCTTTAGAGGTGTGCAATCGATCAGTTTCTTATAGTTAGCTAGAGAGGTGTGCAATAGAACATTTTATAATTAGCTAGAGAGGTGTGCAATAGATCCGTTTTATACAGTAACTCACTATTTATCAATTTATAACGAAGTAGTGGCCAATATATACATTTAATAACGATCCAGGAGGATCACAACGCGTTTCGTAGATTCAAAACTCCCGCTTCCTAGAGGTCGTTTACAGATGTACTGGACACCAGATAGTAGAATGACCAGAACATCGGCTAAGGATCAGGTACAGGCGCAGCAGTTTGCCGTGGCATGGCTTGCGACTTCACATTTCGGAGGGCTCTTTCACACGTGCAGCGGCCTCTGAAGAATGATCCACGCTGGTTTTGGTGGACTGGGTGAACTTTGGACCAAGTTCAGAACCAAACCCAGCTCACCCCTAGTGAAGACACATAAGGACCAATAAAAACTTTTGGTGGCATAGTGAGGAATTACGACTGGGAAATTGTCCCGAAAATGTTGCAAATTGTGACAAATTATATTGCATTGATCATAGTTGAAGAGTTCAGCGCCACCTACTGCTTGACACACTAATGCGCCTGTTCTATGCACCAGTAACATAACCAATCTTTTCAATTATATTTCGCACAAATTGTTAAATTTCCGTTCAATGTCGCAAATAGGAATTTTCCTATATTTGACGCGCATGTCTGATTGAACGGGGACATGCACTGCGAATCATTGCATATTTGTGGCTGTAGTAAAAATGTTGCAATCTGCGAATGGGTCACTTTCTAAACAAGCCCTAATAATGTTGCTTATAATTTTTGTATTAACCCCTTGCCAACGCCTCCTCTTGCCCTTTGAGGGTTTTTTAGAAGAAGAGAGGTGATGTTCCTGATCATGTGACTGCTATGATTGGTTGCCTGATCAGGAGCCCCTTGCACCATCTCCCAAATCTTAAAGGTGACCTTTGAGGTCAGTGTGTAGGGAACACAGTTTCAGCACACAACGGTGCATTGCACCCCGGACCCATATGTGCAGCACATGGGCGTGAGGGCCAAGCGACCCTTCTAATACACACATGCATGGGGCAGTCATGATTAAATAGGGAACTATAGGTAAATTGTAACGTGTATTAATTCATTTCAGCCAAGGCCTGAGAGGAGCATTGTGAGAGATTGATGCCAATAGATTGCTGCAGACAGGAATAAAAGGTCCAGCAGCTTAGGATTGACATATAAATAATTTAGTAAATAAAATACACCCAAAAACAACACATTTCAGGGGAAGGGCCACCCCTTCGTCAGGGCTTATTGTATGGTTTGCACTTAGTACCAGACAAAAAGCTATTCAATTGCCTGTTTTGAGCCCGGAAATGGCAGTATTGGCATATTCACATAGAGGGAAAAACGGCTGGGTAAATCATACAATCCACGCATACGTCTTAATACAAAACACATTTCAGGGGAAGGGCTGCCGCTTCATCAGGGCTTATTGTATGGTTTTCACTTAGTAGTAGACAAAAAGCCATTAAATCGCCTGCTTTGAGCCTGGAAACAAAGGTATCGGCATATCCACTGAGGTGAAAATGACTGGCTGGGCAAACCATACAATCCATGTATATGTTGTAACACCAAACAATGTGTTTCAGGGGAAGGACTGCCCCTTCTTCAGGGCTTATTGTATGGTTTTCCCAGCCAGTCATTTTCACCCCCACATGGATAAGCTGCTATCTCCATTTCCAGCCTCAGAGCAGCCAATTTAATGACTTCTTAAAGTAAGTGAAAAGAATACAATAAGCCCTAAGGAAGGGAGGCCCTTCCTCTGAAACACGTTGGATGTATTGTGTGGTTTGCACTTCATAGCAGACAAAAAGCTATTCAAATGCCTGCTTTGAGGCTGGAAACTGGTATCAGCATATCCACATGGGGGGGGGAGGGGGGGAAACGACTGGCTGGACAAACCATACAATCTATGTATATGTCGTAATACAAAATGACACGTTTCAGGGAAGGGCTGCCCTTCGTTAGGGTTTATTGTATGGTTTGCACTTCGTACCAGACAAAAAGCTATTCAATTGCCTGTTTTGAGCCTGGAAATGGAGATATCCACATGGGGATTAAAAAGACTGGCTGGGCAAACTAGCAAACTATACAAACCACATATGCATTGTAATACAAAACAACGTGTTTCAGGGGAAGGGTTGTCCCTTCTTCAGGGCTTATTGTGTGGTTTGCACTTAGTACCAGACAAAAAGCTATTAAATTGCCTGCTTTGAGGCTGGAAACAAAGGTATCGGCATATCCACATGGGGGTGATAATGACTGGCTGGGCAAACCAAACAATCAACGTATATGTCATAATACAAAACTAAGTGTTTCAGGAGAAGGGCTGCCCCTTCTTCAGGGCTTATTATATGGTTTTCTCAGCCAGTCACTTTCACCCCCACGTGGACAGGCTGCTATCTCCATTTCCAGCCTCAGAGCAGCCAATTTAATAACTTTTCATATGATACTAAGTGCAAACTGTACAATAAGCCCTAAGGAATTGGGGGCTCCTCCGAAACACATTAGATGTATTGTATGGTCTGCACTTAGTACCAGACAAAAAGCTATTGTATTGCATGCTTTGAGCCTGGAAATTGAGGTATCAGCATATCCACATGGGGGGAACGACTGGCTGGGCAAACCATACAATCCATGTATACATCGTAATACAAAAAAACGCGTTTCAGGGGAAGGGCTGCCCTTTCGTCAGGGCTTATTGTATGGTTTGCACTTAGTAGCAGACAAAAAGCCATTATTAAATTGCCTGCTTTTGAGGCTGGAAATGGAGGTATCAGCATATCCACATGGGGGGGGAATGACTGGCTGGGCAAACCATACAATCCAGGTATATGTTGTATCACAAAATGACGTGTTTCGGGGAAGGGCTGCCCCTTCTTCAGGGCTTAATTAATGGTTCGCAGTTAGTACTAGACAAAGTTATTTAATCGCCTGCTTTGACCCTGGAAACTAAGGTATAAGCATATAAACATGGAGATGAAAATGACTGGCTGGGCAAACCTTACAATCCACGTATACGGCGTGCTACAAAACAATGCATTTCAGGGGAAGAGCCGCCCCTTCTTCAGTGCTTATTGCATAGTTTTCCCAGCCAGTCATTTTCACCCCCACGTGGATAGGCTGATATCTTCCTTTCCAGCCTCAAAGCAGCCAATTTAATGACTTTTCATCTGGTACAAACCATACAATAAGCCCCAAGGAAGGGAGATCCTTGCTCCGAACACGTTGGATGTGTTTGACTCCATATACTTTTTTATATACCAATCCCAAGCTATTGGAACTTTGAAATCACATGCTCTCTACTTTTACACTAATACACCGATTACCTGTTGAGCAATCCATTTACCGCAATCGGGGTGGCAGCCAAAAAGAACCATGATTACGTTGTTCCTTACCGTGATTTTATCCCCACAAAGGATGGATAACCTTTGGATCTACATAAACTATATCCTAATTTATATTGTTCTAGCGCTACTTACCCAAGGTGCAAGAATTTTCCACACCTTTTCCTATAAAAAGCGACAATTTCTCTAGAGTGTGCCAGCTGGTCAGAGGCAGTCAAGAATCTAATTTGTGTGAGGCTGGAATAGATTTTTACACTGGCTGGTCAGAGGCTGATAGGCACCAGAGGGGCTGAGCTGTGTGAGTGTGGAGAATTTTTACACTGGTTGGTCAGAGGATGAGAGACAGTAAAAGAACTGAGCTGCGTGAGTGTGATGGATTTTTACACTGGCTGGTCAGAGGATGAGAGGCATCCAAGAAATTGAGCTGGTTGTGACAGTGATGGATTTTTACACGGGGTATAATACAGTAGAGGGTCTGCTTTTTAGGAGACACTGGTAGATTTTTTTGCACAGACTGGATACACAATGAAGGACAGCAGAGACGTGAACTGCTTGAGTATGATGTACTTTTTACAATGGATGATCAGAGAATAGAGGAACCAACCTGCATGACACTGTGATGGATATGTACACTTGCTGGACACAGGATGAGAAGCAACAGTGGGACTGGTGTGTGTGTGTATATATATGTATATATATGTATGTGTGATGGACTTGTACACTGTCCAGTCTCAGAGTGAGAAGTAGAAAGGGGATGGGGAGGGGGGTTGGTAGTGCTGATTTTTCTGTGACATCTTCTGTACACGAGCCAGAAAAAAAAGCTTAAAACCAGGATTTACATGATTGTTATCTCTGTGTCTAGGCTTTTCAAAAGTAGATGACAGAACATAGATTGTGGTCTTCTGAAAAGGAAGAAAGATGAAAGCATTCTCCAGAAAACGGTAAGTGTTGCCTCCTCCCTCTCTCACAATTGGATATATATGTTTATTTTTTTTCTATATATAATTTTCTTTTACATAGTAGGTGAGGTTGAAAAAAGACACAAGGTCCATCAAGTCCAACCTATGTGTGCAACTTTATGTCAGTATTACATTGTATATCCCTGTATGTTGTCGTTCAGGTGCTTATCTAATAGTTGAAACTCTCGATGCTCCCCGCTGAGACCACCGCCTGTGAAAGGGAATTCCACATCCTTGCCGCTCTTACAGTAAAGAACTCTCTACGCAGTTTAAGATTAAACCTCTTTTTATCGAAGTTTAATGAGTGGCCATGTGTCTTGTTAAACTCCCTTCCGCTGAAAAGTTGTATCCCTATTGTGGGGTCACCAGTCAGTATTTGTAAATTTAAATCATATCCCTTGTCAGGCCTATCTTCTCCATAGAGAATGGGTTCAGTGCTCGTAACTTTTCTTCATAACTAATATCCTCCAGTCCCTTTTTATTCGTTTTGTTGCCCTTCTCTGTACATTTCCAGCACATCCTTCCTGAGGACTGTTGCCCAGAACTGGACAGCATACTCTAGGTGCAGCCGGGCCAGAGTCTTGTAGAGCGGAGAATTATAGTTTTACCTCCTGGAGTTGATCCCCCTTTTAATGCATGCCAATACTCTGTTTGCTTTGTTAGCAGCAGCTTGGCATTGCATGCCATTGCTGAGCCTATCATCTACTAGGACCCCCAGGTCCTTTTCCATCCTAGATTCCCCCCAGTGGTTCTCCCCCCAATGAGTAGATTGCATTCATATTTTTGCCACCCAAATGCATTATTTTACATTTTTCTACATTAAACCTCATTTGCCATGTAGCTGCCCACCCCATTAATTTGTTCAGATCTTCTTGCAAGGTTTCCACATCTT